>MUZC01002392.1:35882-98773 GCA_002072015.1 Radix auricularia | reverse complement strand
ATTCTTACACTCACCATTATTATTCTTACACTCACCATTATTATTCTTACACTCACCATTATTTTTCTTACACTCACCATTATTATTCTTACATTCACCATTATTATTCTTACACTCACCATTATTATTCTTACACTCACCATCATGATTCTTACACTCACCATTATTATTCTTACACTCACCATTATTATTCTTACACTCACCATTATTATTCTTACACTCACCATTATTATTCTTACACTCACTATTGTTATTCTTACACTCACCATCATGATTCTTACACTCACCATTATTATTCTTACACTCACCATTATTATTCTTACACTCACCATCATGATTCTTACACTCACCATTATGATTCTTGTACTCACCATCACGATTCTTGTACTCATCATCATGATTCTTGTACTCACCATTATGATTCTTGTACTCACCATTATGATTCTTGTACTCACCATCATGATTTTTGTACTCACCATTATGATTCTTGTACTCACCATTATGATTCTTGTACTCACCATTATGATTCTTGTACTCACCATTATGATTCTTGTACTCACCATCATGATTCTTGCACTCACCATTTTCATTCTTGCACTCACCGTCATGATTCTTGTATCCCCCATCGTAGTGCACGGGTGTACACTGATGGGTAGCGGTCATCTCCTCGGCCCAATTCTTCCAGAAGGACCTAGGATGTCTGATCATCGAGGCCAAAATGGCGGCACCAATGCCGGCGAAAGAGTTGATGGCTGCTATGAAGAAGGTCAGACCTTTGACGAACCCGAGACCTCTGAGCTCTGACTGTTCGTCAGAGATGACCTCCCAAACTGAAACATATTTTATTTTTGTTCAGGTCCATTGCTAGAATACTTGACTGTCAAATAGTGCCTCGGTTTACGAGTTGTGTGAAGGGGCATGGGGAGGTAGCACATGAGTCCATTGCGGAAGTTTGTCTAATTGATAAGATGCATGTTTTTTTCTATGAGAGAAATATACTATTTTATTAATATAATATAATTAAATATATATTAAATCCCTTATATTGACTTCACCATCTTGTCTGTCTGTCAGAATCTCTTGGTCCCGAGGAAAAATAAAAGTAAAAATTGACTCACTTGATAATAGGATTATCGAGCTGAAATTTTGCACATAGAATTGTGTTGCATAACAATGCATTGTATCGAAATTTTAGAGCGATCAAATGTACCATAATTAAATTAAGGAATTTTTAGTTTATACGGCATGTATGGCCGTCTGCTGTAGTTAACCTCCACGGGTCACTGGAGTTTCACTCCAGCTGTGGATGTCACAGGATTTATAGTCAAAAACTATGTTTTGACGGGTTGTTTTTATTTATTTTATTTTTGTTTAAACTGTGACAAAATGGAGACGCTGTTTTAGAATGTATATAAACTAGGGCTGTTATCGATTAAATTTATTTTAATCGTTAACTTTTGAAAAATTACCGATTAATAAATCGATAATTTTGTTAAAGCTAGAAATAAAGATGTATGGCGTCATTAAACTGAAAATTTCAAGGGAAGTAATAAAAACAGGCAATTAATATTGACATTTAGTTATTCTTAAAACCTAGTTAGCAATGAAAATAAGTTAAATAGCGTATTGAAGTTTAGGCACTTAAATGAAAATTTCAAATTAATTTTAGGATATAAAAGTAATACAGCCATATATACATTGTTTGATGATTAACAAAAAGATAAAGATAATCTTTTTATCCCAAGTTGTTCAAAAGTAATGATTGTTCTTCTAAGACCTCATAATCACTTTTTTTCACTTGGTTGTTTTCCTTCACATTTTGTGCCCTTTTATGGCTATAACCTAAGTTTTAATTTCATTTAATTTAAAAGATATAACATTGTTAGGAGAAGTAGTTCAATATAATGTATATGAATTTAAGTTTTGTTCTTGTTAAATAATTCAAAACAATGTTTTTGTTTTTTTATATCATTGTCCTTTGAAAAAAGGTTATTTTAAAGTTTACACCTACTCAGGGGCGGATTAAGACTGCACGGGGCCCCTGGCTGCAATCAAAGGGGGGCCCTATCCAGCGAGCGTCCCTTAAAATAAAATGATTGCTAACAGCTAATATAAGACTGTAACTAAATATTAATAATGAAAAAAAAAACTAGCACGAAGAAATAACTGTTTAAAATGTTCACTGCTATGTTAAAAATTGAGTGTGAAAAGAAAAAATGTTCCATTCCACCGCTGGGAATCGAACCCGAGACCGTTTGCATCACAAGCCTATGCTCTTTCGCACGGCCAGCGAAGCTTGTCTATATTCAAAAATTTTAAAAATATAAACTATATCTTATACTATATTCTCTAAGTGAGCCAAGTTTTATAGATTATTAAGACTGTCAGAGTCAGGCCTGAATCGCGATCAGTTTAATAGATAATATTTATAAATTTATAAGGGTTCGTGCGAACATTTGTACTCTTTTATTATAAAATATAAAAAGTTTGGGGGCCCCAAACCGTCGGGGGCACCTGGCTTTAGCCCGCTCAGCCCCCCCCCTTAATCCGCCATAGGTGGTATGTGTGGCCAAGTTCAAATATGTTTCTCTTTTATTTGTCTCAGCTGTGTACCGGTACATAAATTAAGTTGATGAACATCAGTGAACGTGTGTATTGATGAACCTTATGCAAATTTGGTAAATGCCTTCATAATCCTACAGGTAACGTGATCTCCCACGAAAACGTGATACAAACCTGAACTGGATCTCACAGCGGAATGGGCAACACCTCAGACTGGATCACATTCGGATATTGGGCGCTACAGGGAGTCAATGGATGAGAAGTCACTCACCGGCCGGCATCCTTCCGTCTCGCGAGACGATGGTGCATCACCGTTGGGTTGGGTTGCATTTCCTCGAGTGACTGTGCAGTCCTATCCTTGAGTGACAGTCTTTGCCACAGTTTTTACACACGAGTTCTGTGCTTCCAAATGTTTTGGCCTTTCTCCTAGCTCTTCTGTCTGCAGCCTCCTCCATTCTTCGCTCCTCGGCTACTATGACGCCCTCTTTGACAACTGTGCGCCACGTAGATCGGTCTTCTGCCTTACACTCCCAGTCACTTGTATGTATTTTGGCTGCTTTCATGTCCCTTTGACAGACATCTTTAAATCGCAAGCGTGGGCGACCTGTTTTCCTCTTTCCTGAAGCAAGTTCACCATATAGGAGGTCCTTCGGGATGCGGCCGGGGCTCATTCTTTTGACATGTCCTAGCCACCTCAGGCGTCTTTCACTAAGAATTGAGAACATGCTTTGGGTATTGGCACGCGTTAGTACCTCNTTTAAAAATATAAACTATATCTTATACTATATTCTCTAAGTGAGCCAAGTTTTATAGATTATTAAGACTGTCAGAGTCAGGCCTGAATCGCGATCAGTTTAATAGATAATATTTATAAATTTATAAGGGTTCGTGCGAACATTTGTACTCTTTTATTATAAAATATAAAAAGTTTGGGGGCCCCAAACCATCGGGGCCCCTGGCTTTAGCCCGCTCAGCCCCCCCCCTTAATCCGCCATAGCACCTACTACACCTACTACATGTAGTTAACGGAAAAGTTTGTACGGAAAAAAAATATTAAAAAATAAAAATTATTACAAATTATTTATTAATAAATCGAACATTTTTTTAAAAAAAACAATTTTTTATTTTTAATTACTATTTTATCGATTAAAATAATTGTAATCGTTAAAATAATTTACCGATTAATCGAGAAATTAATCGGTAATTTCCGCAGCCCTAATATAAACAGATAAAAATGTCAATGCAGTAGAAATAACGTCACTTGACTCACATGGATGTTTCTTGACCTTGACGGTGGCTTTGAACATCATGCCGGTGTCATCGATAGCTGACCTTGTCAGGTTGATGGTCAAGACTTTGGCTCCGGAGCACATCTCCGTCCTTGACCTGAGCTGAGAATGAGTGTCGTTGCAACCCAGGGACTGTGAATAAATAAAGCTGAGCTAACCATCTGTAGCACTGCATCAGAGGAAGAGACGGCAGGAGTAATTGCAATTATTTTTTTATTTATATATATTTTTTTTAAAGATAAGCACCCAAATAATTTTACAAGGCTGTAAAGATTTCTTCACTATTAAGTCTTTAGCGTCCGAAGATACATAACATATTAGCAAACGATTGTATCTAAATATAACAATACATGACTAAATACGTTTTTTTTTTTTTTTTTTTTTTTTTTTTTTACTTTTTTAACCTCATGACTCATGTTTTATGTTAGGAAATACTTTTTACCTAACAAATTTCAAAGTAAATTTAAGATTATTTAATATCTTGAAAGGTTATTTTAGTACATACCCTTATAATAATGTTATTTTAAAATAGTAATAACTATCAAACAGGCAAAACAAGAGAATTTAAAAAATGACAAATTCTATATTTTATTTTCAAACCAAACAAACCCTTTACCTCTGTTTCCGGCCAGAACCTTGAGTTAAAGCCAGTGATCTCAAGTTTGGACATGCAGTTATCCACCAGACGATATTCCTCGATCAGAACACAAACTTCCTCATACTCATCAGTAGAGGTGGTCTCGAGATGCAGCTAGAAAAATTAATAGATTATAGCAAATAATTTTTTAAAATAACACCAAATATATATTTTAAGTTAGTTAATAATTTTTCTTCCTCAAGCTACCGACCTGTTTGTTGAGTATTAGCTATTCAAAGTTTGTAATTTTCATAATAACTTGAGAACTCAGAACCCTAGCAATTTTAAATATTTTTAATATTTTTTTTTTACTAAATCTCGCGACGCACCGCGAAACCTCTCACGACACACTAATGAATTGCGACACACAGATTGAGGACCACTGCTTTAGCGTGACACGATCCTGAATTGTGTTGATCTGTATATCAGTGCAAAGATAAACCCCATCTATAGACTATACACATTTATGCAAAACCACAAAATGGTTGCACGCGATGGATGTACTGTGTTATCGTCTCTCTTTTGTACTATACTGTCGGTGTTAAAGATAACAAAAAATGTTTAATTTTTCTAGGATACCATTTTTATTCAAAATTTATGAATATATATAAACTTTTCAAAAGGTTAAGGTATACATGTTTGTTTCAGGTTATTACACACAGCCTACAAGTTTTATCCACACTATACAGAAATTATTATTGCTTACCAGACAATTTGAAGGGAGCCTATCCGGCGATGGGTAACGTTGTCCAGAAATCCTAATTTCCTCCCCTGACTTGAGAGTGTGAGACAAGTTGCATTGGTTAAAGGAGTCAAGGTGATCTGAAGAAGAGAAGTTATGGGATCAATAACGCGGACCTTAGCTTTGTGCTGAACAGACACTCTACATGCGCACCAAGTTTAAAACCAAATGAACCAAAGATGGAATTAAATAAAATAAACATACTCTCTTCTCAATTTGTTGTGTATAGAGCAAGGACAAAATGAGAGATAATTCGATAACCAGGGTCTCCAAACTTTTCTACCGGAGGGTCGTATTGACTGTCAAACAAAAGTTTGGGGGCTGAATACAAACAGTTTTGAAGTAAACTGCAGGTAAAAAAATAGTGTATTATTTTAGAGGGATCAAAAGGTCACAAGGGGGCCGGCTGAGCCTCACGGCCCGCATCTGGTCCGGGGACATAGATTAACAAGTCGAAAAGGGAAAAACATGTGTTTCTTGTTGCTGTTTTTGTCTGCATCCTATGAAACAGATGAAATTGCTAGAATAAATATAATTTTTTTTTTTTAAAGTTACAGGACAGAAATCTTTCTCGGTGAACTACGATTTAGTTGAATATGGCACCCGTGCCGTGCATGGCACGCAGAGCACTTTTCTTTGGAAAAAACTTTAAAACTTTAAAAGAATTGCACCTGAAAGTATTGATTTACGGGCTGATAGTAAACTACATAGATATGATTTATATATGACTTTAAACTAAGAGATTTAACCCTTGAGTACACAGCAATGATGCTCAATGGAACATCAGCATCCCCAAAGGGAATATCCCGATAATCAAAGAACTGACAATTACAGTAAATATGATTTATCAAATAATAGTTATTAGGGTTTGATGTTGCATGATAAAACCTCGTAATAGTGGGGAAAATCGAACGCAACGTTGAAAACAAAGCCGTGATTGTGAGACATTTTTGTTGTTTTGTTTTCCAGTTTTAACGCTAACGCAGCTCGAATGGTTTCGAATTGATTACATCTTCATTTGCTGCGATCAAGAGCAGATAAGTTCATTGGTGACAATTATAGTTTGAAAGACCTTCAATTCTTTGATAACATCAGACTCACAATACCCATTCCACGCATTATAATCGATTCTCTATTCTAATCTGATTAAACCAGTTCAGGAGAAAATCGATCGATTTATATTTGTGACCAAAGAAAAAAAAAAAAAATTCCCCTCAAGTATGCAGATGGAATCGAACTATTTCTTATTGGTGGAGGAATATCTTGCCAACCACTTGATTCGCTCGAGCTCATCTCTAGAGTTCTATGCATATTTATAAGGGTTAAAGGGCAGCGACGCTCACTATTCTGACCGCCAGTTCTGACAGCAATCGCATAGCAACGGTTTGTCCACAACATGTTAGGCTGTAGCCACTTAGGAGATAACAGAGGCGAATATTTAGCCACTCTGAGGACTCTACCGCCTTCCACATCACATCGAAAACAACACGTTTAACGAAAGTCTCTCCTGCGATTTAACCATCAACCAAGATTGTAGCTTTGGTAGGCCTCTATCAAACGTTGTGCAACGCTCTAGTGTAAAGTTGAATATGGCTATAATAATAATGATAAGAAACGTGTAAAAAGGAAGTCTGCCTTTCCGTCCCTATAATGTATATATAGCTTAACTATAGGTTAGTAGCAAAGGGGTGTGCTCCGTGTGGGCGCGCATTGCCAATGGGGGTTTGGAAAGAGGGGGTTCTCGTATACTAAATCAGTCTAACATTCATGACTTCGACAAGTATTATTCTACTATTGTCTAGGATAAGCACTGTGAAGCTAAAAGGTGGCCTTAAGTATTCTTTAGGCCGTTGTGGTACGTGGGAAGTTGGTGTCTACAGGTGTAAAGAGTTTAAACAATGATACACCCCTAATAACGGCCAATCATTTCCAATTTAAAATCAATAAATTTTTGTTTAGACTCTGGAAAATTAGGAGGAAAATTTAATCTTTGAAATGTCACAATGTCCTTAAATTTCCTGAAGACGCAGGAACTGAGCTTTACTTACATTTTAATTGGAATGTTTATAATTGAGTTCGCATTGCCATTCAATATTTAGTCATAAAAGGAACTAAAAAGTCAAGTGACGGATATGAAGGTACTATATTAGTTTAATGATATTTCCCTCTAAGGGCTGAATAAATATCCAGAATCTCCGGTACGTGAACTTACAGTGTGTATCGATTCCGTCTTTGGACACATTGCTAACAAAGAAGCTGTATCGATACTCTCCATTCTGGTTGTAGAAGTCTCGCAGAGTGGTCAGTTCTATGGTGACCAGCGAATGCGGCGTACACCAGCTCCGGAACTTGGAGTGGAAGTAATTAAACGCCTTGGGTGGAACCAGAAATAAAAATAAAATGGCTATTACTGTCATGCTTTCCTAAAACTATGAATTGTTGTCAAAGAGAAGTAGCCCCCATTGCAGCTTGTAGATGTGTTGCCACTGCTAGTTTTAAGGGTAGTATCTTATCGTAAAGCAGGCAATTAAAACATGGGTAAAACAAATATTTTTTTTTTTAATTTCTCTTCCTTTTTGGAAAGGTGACGGTAAGTCTGGAAATATCGTTTGTTTTCATAGCGTTTGGAAAACAAAGTTTTCGACTGGGGTCACCGAATTGTCTAGAAGAAGAAAACGTTATTTCTATTGCTCGTTTTGATAACGCTTCTTTTACGTTTAAAAAAATAGTATGGTGAATAAACTGTTTAAAAAAAGGATGCGATAAATACGCATATGTAGTCAAAATTATAGGTGTATTGTAAAGTACGTACCTTCTCAGGGCCAAATTTATAGGTGTATACTATTTTTCAAGTCGAATTTAGCCAAGTAATTTAAGAAGATTTTTTTATCTAACAGTTTTTTTTTTTAAAATTGTGAATAACGTTACCCTCTCAGGGCCAAATTTGGAAGTGTAGACCTTTAGCTGTATCCTTGGCTCTGGGCGTTTGAAGAAGAGATCGTTGCTGTGAATACAGATTCCTTGATCTTTGTTTCCCGTCATGAAGTGGGCAGTGCAGGACGTGTTGGCCTTATAAGAAAATCAGGCGTTTATTGATTTTTAACTGCATTTTGTAAAACGTTTACCTAAAGCTTCCACCTTCCCCAAGTGCTACCTAAGATTTACAGAAATAGTTTGGGTAAATTTTGAAAAGGGTGAGCAGACACTTGATTAATGTGAAGGGAAAACTTTACATGATTTGAACATTATTTTTTAATCAATGTGAGACATTTTGTTTAAACAAAGATTGCGTCTTTGCATCATTCATCGTAATACAAATGAATTCCACTCATTGAAATTATCATTCAGAATAGTTGAGTCCAAATACCAACAGAATGAAATTCAACTTTCCAGTTTGCAACTTGAAGTAAAAAGAAATGAGACTGCAATAAAGCTTTTAGATAAAATACAAGTTGTGCAAATAAAACAATAAATTGTAACTTTTATTAATAGACTAATAGACAAGTAAACGTTTTCGCTAACGCATTCATCAATACAACTAAAATAACACGAGTATTTAAAATAAATTACCAACCATGCTTAATTTATTCTGCCGATTCATGCAACAACGCTTTAATGAACAAAAAGATAAATTGATCTTTTAAGCGTCATAGATTGCAATGAAATTTCCATTGATTTCTCAAACTCTTCAGTTATTTTATCGTGAAGTTTTTAAAGTATAAGATTGCTAAGAATGCAATTGTTTTGTTATTGTGGCTTCAATAGCATTTGTGTTTGTCAAGATTTGGTATGTAAACACAAAACAGACGACAATACAATAAAATTGTGAAAACTTTAATAAAGATATTCTTGATTTCCTTTTAACAAGCCATACTCAACTTACTTTGATCGAGTTACAACACAAAACTTGATTGTGGAATCAATCCTAATAGGTGGTAGTACGTTTTATTTACTTTAATGCAGGGGTCGGGAAACTTTTTGTCAGAGAGAGCCATAAACACCACATACTTTGAAAAAGTATTCCTTGTAAGAGCCGTAGTAAATGTGTGCATTTTGTGTAACACTAAAAGTAAAATAATTATGTCTGTGCATTTAAAAAAAAATAATTGAATATTTATCCGAGTGCCAGATGCAGCCATCAATCAAACCATATCTGGCTCGCGAGCCATGGTTTCCCGACCCCACTCAAATGTTTTAAGAAATGCAAGTAGCGATTATTTTAATGTCCATCTTTTATTGTTGAATCTTTGCACGACATAGAGTATTTGTGTAAATTTATATAGCTACATGCTTACCTTTATGTGTCAAGTTTTAGAAAATTCTCGAAAACCAAATACATGTACACTACAATTTTCAACCTTCGGAAAAATGATTTCACTTATCTTTTTTAAAAATGTTTTCCAAAATCTCAGTCCCCATGTGTGAAGGGGCCTATTTTTTAATGATAAACTTGCAGTATATTGACTATGAATTTACGTTTTGAGACAGCTGTTGTTATTTTAATTTGTAATAGGTTATGTTTGCTTGTTAATAAAGAATATGACAAAAATGAATTTGCAACATACTAATTTTCAATTAGTAAATACGGCTTTTAGGGGAGAGGTCAAAGTTTTGTGAAGTCTTATTAGTGGGTAAGTGGGGTCTAAGTTCTTTTGGCGAAGGGTGACGAGGGAGGTTAACAATCGGCCAAAATTGCATGACGTCATTTATCATGGAAGGCTCCTTGTAATTTTGTTTATGTTCTCTCTTAAATAAAATGAATTTATAATATTTCAAATATTTTAATACAATGTATGTGACAATAGGAAAACGACAGGGGTCGGCAACCTTTTGAGAATGAAGAGACAACAGTTACAAGTTATAAAATCTCCCAGTTTTTAAAGAGCCATTAACATGCGTTTTGAAAACAAAATGATAAAACCATTAATATTAGAGCATGGAACTGGAGAGCCGCAACTTGACATCGAAAGAGCCGCAACCTGGTCTAGGACTAACTTAAAATGATGAGAGCAGCTGTGCTATTGTACATGGTGTGTAACTTAGCCGCGCATTTAACGCCGTACCTGGATGATGCTGTCATGAAGAGGCCACACACTGGACGTCAGCTCAACTCTATCGTACTGGTCAAGTCGGACATATGTGGATGTGCAGTTGCCGGACAGGCGCATAACAGCTGCAAATTGAAAAATACATTATATGTTTACATAGTTGACCCATACTTTTCAATCAAAGACAACGATTTTCTCTTCAATTCCTTCATTTTAAACGTAGCCCACCGAATAAAATCCGTGGTCCGTCCTTGTATCCATGTCTTTAAATATTAATCTTTTTTTTTTAATAGGCGAAAACGAATGTAACTCAGTAAAGTCACATTTTAAAACAAAGAAACGGAAAGAAACGTTCCACAAAATAAACCGTGAAGAACCGACAAGACTTTAAAAAGGGTGATAAAGAAGCCCACATGAAAATCATAGATGGCTTTTTAAGATAACTTTGTGTGTGTGAATGTCACTTGAGATATTTAGAACTATACTTTCTTAATTTACTCGTTTACAATATTTTCTTTTTAGAAACGATTTCACATTATGAAATGAAAATCTATATATATAATTCACCAACGCGACAATGTGCGATTGAGTACTTTCTATGACCCTCGCTGGGGTCGACCAATCACGTTGTGGTTTGGCAAGCGGCAGTGGTTAAGAGAGGGGCCACAATGATTCTTGGTGTTCACTTGTGTTGTTCCTTCACAGAATAATAAGTGATTCGCAAAGTAGTGTTTATCACATCCGCCTTACAAGCGGAAGGCCCTGGGTTCAAGCCCCATTAATGCTATTAAAAACATTTTTTTAATTGGTAAAAATATAGTTTTTTTTTGTCCGTTCAATTTCCACTTTTTGCGAACATGGCGACACTCGTAAGGGTCAGCCAATCACAGTTAATGCTTGGCAAGCTAGGGTGGTGAAAAGTGGTGGGCATATAACCGCAGTGTGAATGTCTCGAGATCAACAATGCGTTAGTGGACGCTCATTCGCGATGTATTGATTTCCTCGTGCTGTACTTTGTGTCCGTTCTTTCCCCATTACTTTGCATTTTCCATGGGCAATTCTGCGGCGGATACTACACCGAGGGATGTATCTAGTGTTTAATTATTTCGTTAAATTGTTTAATATAATCCGTATTCTCCAAAGAAGATTTGTAAGCAGTACTGAGGCACAATGACTTTCTTGTGAGGACCCTCCCAGGGACAAGATAGAATGTATCCAGAAGGCTAATGCGTTTATTAAGACAGCGAGATATAGTTTTCCTGGCCACACACTCTTCCAATGTTCGGACCATTAATTGAGGAAGTCAAATAATCTAACAACTGTGTTCTTACCGTTTTTAAGTCACTACCGTGATGCGACGGTAGACAGTCAGTGAATCATTACAAAAAATATATTGTTTTGTTTGTTGTTAGTTTTACATTTGTTAATCGATTCTTTTAAGAAATTCGGCTTTTAAGTGAAGTAGACAATTGAAATAAGTTTTATCATTGTGTAGGTAATTAAAAAAAAACAACAACCACCAACCAACAGCTCTTAAGGCAGTGGCGTATCATGCATAGTTAGCTCTGAGACATCGTGACCAAGTTCGCCCCTAAGGTGTAGCTATAGTATACAGATAGCAGACCATCCCTCCAGAAGACCATAAGTGGTTGCAAGCAATGTTCCCTTTAAGCAGTGCGGCTGCCTCGCTTCAACATTATCTGCCCGACTACGCGCAGCAGATTAGAATTACCGCGCAGCAAGTTATGAAAACGATATTATAATATCTTCGTGGCATGTAAAATTTTACACACCAAAAAAAATGAATGCACAGAGGTATTTTTATTTTTTTTAAACGGGCCGACGAACTTTAGAAGAAACATTTGCTTCAGGTTGATGAATTTTTTTCATAAATTTTTGAGCCCGGAGAATGACTGCACCCGGGTCAACCAGCCGTGCAACGGCAATGTTTCGGAGTGCTTTTCTGCCAATTTATATAGTGTATATTAATGTATGTGTGTGCATTTCTTTTTTAAAATTATTTAAAATTACTTGTTTTTATATAAATTCTTGTAGATAGTTTTAAAAAAATGATTTTAAGTAATTATTTACTGTTATATTGTGTTTAAAAAAATAAAGTTTCATTGTATATGTTAAAAATGATAACAAGCGAGACATTGCATTTTAAAAGTTAACAAAATTGAGTTGAAACTAAAGATATGAAACAGAATCGCCATCAAGTTTGTAAACTAGAAGAAGACATGTTTTTTTATTGATTCGTGTGGCTCGTATCAAAATGCGGAAAGAGGATTAATAGGTGTTCAAAATGTAAGTAAAAACATCAATATTAGAACAATGCACTTAGTTGGGTTGTTGTTTTTTTACTGACCTGTGTGTACGCGGTCTGGATCAAAAGAACTGACCGTGGCATTGGTTAAGTTTGAGAGCAAGAATATGTGCAGTCCTATTGATGACAACGTTGTCATGGTTACAGATGGCGATTATTCACAACCTGACTTAAGGCGAAAGTAGAGAAAAAATAATTTAGTAATATTACACTATAAATCTAAAGCTAATTCTAAATATACACGCCTGAAAGATAGCTGATTTCAAATATCAATATGTTTTAAAATATATTTATGTCTAGGTTCTAATGGCCATTTCATTCTGCGCAATATCGGTTCTAGCCATGTCTTGAAGCTCAAAAGTCAAGAATACCTGGCGATTCTCATTGTTATATAAGAGCAACTGTTCTTTCCATAAAAAGTTTTTTTTTTTAAATAATTTAAAAAATGATTTCTTTAGTTGAGAGTTTGTTATTTCCAAATTCGACCAATAGCTAAGCAGTATTAAATACGATACTAAAAGTAACTTACCTTGTATAAAAAGTGAGCATGCAACAGCGACGATTACTTAGACCCAACGTCTTCCGATGTTTCCTCCGTCACTTCAGACGAGGCCTATTTCCAGCCGTTTGATCGAGAAGTATTCTTACGGCTGCAATCTGGCACCGAGTGCTATCTAGGGGTGGGGAGCGTGATCGGTTGAGGTTGTGGCATACTGTTTTTTTTTAAAGTGGTTCTCATTTGTTTAGGGAAGGGTTTTTTTTCTCTTTCTTGCTGTACCTCCATTCTTTGAATTGGCTTTGCGCATGAACGGTAACACGTGATCGATCTGATCACAGGGGTCAAGTCGCCTCTCTAATGGGCCAATAAATATTTATGAGATCCATCGATGTAAAGCCATCAACTAACAAGAAATAAAGACCAAGGGGTGATTACAAGAAGGGGAGTCTAGAGTAAGGCAATGCTCCAACTTTGGAACGCATCAGACTTGCATATTTAGATATTTCACTGGTTCTCAAATGTATTTTTAAAATCATGCAGTATTTTGAAACAAAAATAATCTCAGCGTTGTATTTCGACTGTCTCAGCGAGAGCACAAGAGATTTTCTAAAAGAATAATTTAACCATGAGAGGATTTTGTGTGTGTGTGTGTGTGTGTGTGCGTGCGTGTGCGTGTGCGTGTGCGTGTACGTGTGCGTGTGCGTGTGCGTGTGTGTGTGTGTGTGTGTGAGATAGATTTATTATTATTATTATTTATTTACGACTCAACTATTTTGTTTTTATACAAAGATAAACTTCAAGTATCTAGTTTGATGTGTTGTTTAAGAGTAAAAACCAAGAACAAATAAAAATGAATAATAAAGTAATTAAATATTACATTTCTCTACAAATCGTACATTTTTATATTTATTGCTCAAGTCAAATATTTCATTGCACGTATAGAGCGAGTTGGAAGTTATGAAACTATTGCACAGTGTTCTTTTAGATAAAAGCTTTTTTTAAAAAATAAATTTATAATACCAGAAATACGTGTTGGTCCTCTTAAATGTATAACTAATGTTTAATATTTATTTGCATTTAGAATGTGAAATTAGTAAAGGTCAACTTCAGTAATCAGGAAATTGAAACAACTAGGATTTGTTCCGGGGCAAAGGGTGTCCCTGAGTCCATCCAGCTTCGATTGGGTACTTGACACTAGTTAGGGTAATAAAAGACGGCATGGAATAGCGTGGTCCAGTCATAGCCGTTCTATTATCAGAACGTAGGACGCAATAATCGTATGTATGTCTGGAACATCTGTAATAGATAAAGGGCCGGTCTTAGGCCACTGCAACCTAAGGACCCGACCTTTATTTCTTATTAAAAAATCTTAATTTTCACTTGTTATTCTTATCCCTGACCACACCGGCCCACCGCAATCCATTTCGCATATGGCCCAGCAACTGCTCAGGCCAGCCCATAGGCCAATCACCATCTACTAGAATAGGTCCAGCAGTAAATTAATTAGTCAGAATATCTGTCCAGAGCATGAAAGCCTCTACAGTGGCAGTCATCCATGTTTCAGGCGTCCAGATGCAGACGTTGTTAACTACATCAGTTGTCAAACGTGACCTTTCAACAGATCTCACGCCTTGATAACCAAACATTGCAGCGAAGTTTCCTCGCTGTCATCAGTTGTCAAACGTGACCTTTCAACAGGTCTCACGCCTTGACAACCCAACATTCCAGCGAAGCTTCCTCACTGTCATCAGCTGTCAAACATGATCTTTCAACAGGTCTCGCACTTTGACAACCAAATATTTCAGCGAGACTTCCTTTGAAAGAAGACGTCGCAAATAAACTTCATAAATGGTGTTCAATGTGTCGCAAATCCGAAGTTCGTAGAGTTGTTAGAGCCATTGCCACATATTTCTGTAATCTGTCAAAACGGCCCTGGACAAAGGGACAAATTGTTTACATTTTTAATTCAAAAAGTTACTTCTCTAAAAAAAAATATATTTACATTTTTTATTTTTTTTACCTTTAAAAAAGTGGTGAAGTTGTAAAATTAATTTCAAATATTTCTTGTGATGTTATTATATAATAATAATAATGCTCATTTCTTCTCAACAAACAGCCGTGACTTTGTACCATATCGAGTAAAGGCATTTAAATTCGTTCTAGTGATGTCAATGTTATTGTTTCTTTGACACTTAATCGGTGAGTAAAAATACTAATTTGGATGTATTTTTTACTATTAGTCCATCTATTAGTCAATGGCCTTTTTTGACCATGGCGTAGCGTTGGTATGTCCCGCCCGGGGCATAATATAAATTTGCCGCCCCCTACCACAAACCCACAAAAATATTTTAACGCTTCAATGTAAAGATAGTTGTTATTAGAATGTAATAGTCTAATGACACTGTAAATGTTTATGTTAGAGATAAAAAGAAAAGCTTTATTTCTTTAATAAAATTGAAAATTTCAGTTTCTCCCGATCGCACAATCTTTCGTGCATCAATGTTTTTAGCCTTGCCATGCTCAATAGCGAAAATTGAAATAGCAATAGATTTGGCAATTCTGGAGTAATCGTTATTGATCGTAATTAATTTTTCATTAACAAAATTTTAGAGACACTATTTTAAAACATTGCATAGTTCAAGACATTTGTAAGCAATGTTCAATTAATTATATTATTTTGGGCAATGTAAATTCGAGCTTAATATATTAATAAACTTTAATAAATCAACTGGTCTTGAATTCATTAATTCTTTTTTACCTGTTGGGTTAAATAGTCTTTGTTTGACAATGTCATTTGAATACTCTAATTTGAAGGCAACATTTTAAAGGTGTATGAAAATTGTATCTGTTTTCTAAATTCTACATACCTGCAGAAACTGCACATAAATTTCTACAGTAATCCCATCTTATGAATAATATAACTTTCTTCTCAACTGTTTTTTAATAACACGGAAACATATTTTGGATCACCAAAAATTTTCTCTCTCGCTCTTTGACTTGAAGATTCGATTAAAAGGATGAGATCTCATAAAGTTTTATCAAATGTCAAAGTATTCTTTAAGTATTACATTAATTATTCTCTGTAAGCATCTTCTGCTTAGCATTTTTTCTAGCACTTTGCATTTGTAAAAAATTTCGGACATCCTTGACATAACTTAGACAGTAAAACGATTTTATTGCGCCTAACAAAGTTCCTGCGTCTGTTGGTCTGATAAGCTTTTTTTCTGACACTGTCAGATTTTCTGTACCTTTTAAAATAATCTTAAAATGGCTCTATGTTATATTCGATATTTTGTATCCTAATGTCTGTTTAATGCGTTACTTGTAGAAGTAATTATATATTCCAAACGGTGTATAGGCATGAAAAATTATGCGTTACAATGTTCTAGACTTCCAAAATAGATAATTGGTTTTATTTGGAGTATCATGTAAACAAATTCAATGTAATGAACTGTTTGAGCGAAATTTGACAGTGAGATGCCATTGTGTCTTTTTTAAACGCATGTATAAGTTACAGTTAAGAAGAAGTATTAAAACATGATGATCCTCTGCAGTCCATTTTTTAAAGATAATCATTTATTTATTTAAAATCATTCCAGAAATGCTGTAAGCAGTTACACATTTACTTCAATAAAATATTTGAAAGATTCTACGTCTACTTTTGTTCAATCATTACATATCTTCAACTGGACTTGTTTAGTGATTATGTGTAATATATGAAGAGCTATCGAATACAATGAAACAATATTGGGTGTCTTGTTCTTAAAGATAGAAATTTTTTCGTCATCTGTATCTTTAAAATTGCTATAAGCTCAGTTTGAATTTTAGATGACACTCTTATAATTTTTTTCACACTATGTTATGGGATAGCTCAATCGTACTTGGCAATCAAATGCATTGGTTCCGGAATATTGCCTTTATTTGCAACACTATTTTCCTCTTTGTGACCGCAAAAACACATTAAATTAGCAATTGTGTTCATTACTTTTTGTTGATGCTTCAAATCAAAAGACATTAAAATAAACGTCACAATGCTTTTGTAGAATAAACCATGTAAGTGTGCCAACAATTTTTTCCCCAGTAGTTTACATTAAAGTCAAACCGGAATCAATTTTATATACCAGAAGCATATTGTCACAATTGTACACTAATTCAGCCCCTATGATTTTCACATCAGTAACATTAGTATAAGAAGACTTTAGAGTCATAAGGGAGTTTAAAGTTTTGGCATTAGAAACGTTCACGTATATAAAAAATATAGTTTCTTTATTTCTTTGATTTTCTTTCTTTGCTTTTATTATATTTTATTAACCTTTATTTTAAAGCTTCTCATTTGTGAAGCTAATTAACGAGGAATTGGCCGCCGTCCCCCAAACATACACACAATGTGCTGCTACGAGCTTTCGATTGGCTCATGTTTCATGTATAGTAAGTTTAGCTCTTACAACAGGAGCGGCTGTCAAATTTTAATCGTCATTTAAACTACCACTACTTCAGTGTTGAATTCTCATACTACTTAATTACTTTTCAGAACATTATAATTAGTATCAAAAGAATTTATATCCAATAAGGAGTTTGAAGTTTTGACGGTTGAAACGTTCACATGCCTTAGGATAGTTCCTTTATATTTGTTATTCATTTCTTATTTGCTCGACTTTCTTATAATTTTTTTTGTTAAAAACTAATTAACGACCAGGAATTTGCCACCCCTGGTAAAATGACCCCTTGCCCCCCTATCTGCGCCACTGCTTTTTGACCGGGGCTATTATGTCGGAGCCCATTTGTCAGGGCCACTTTGTCTCATATTTCTATTAATCGATGTGAATCATTTCTTGTTACCCTATCACTGTCATCTGCATTTTTAGTCTTCTATAAAGATAATACCAAATTTGCATGTAGAAAAATTTTAATGAACACACAAATCATTTTCTTTCCTTTTTTTTATTCAATAGGTATAAGGAGAATTTGGAATAGCACAAAAGAGACTGAAAAGACTGAAGAATATGATCATTAATTACGAATCGGCTGCGATCTATGAAAAAAAATTGGCCTTATTTGGGTTAATAACCTTGGCTTTGACCCCAACGTTTGTACATGTTCAACCTAAGTAGTCTTCTTTTTCATATCATTGTCTTCCTGTGAAATGTACACCTGAGTCCTACTTTTTGATAGTCATGTGACTGTTTTATATCCGACCGATGACCGTCAATCATCAATCGCTTGCCATCTAGACATTGTGACCCGCATCACTTGGCTACACGCAGCCCTAACAAAGACAAAAGCCTGGTGGTCGAAACGAGACCTGGGACCAAACCTTAAAGTGTTGAGCATTTTGTTAGAAGTCACGCAGTTCAACAGCGGCATACAGCAGATGGGGTGACATAATACAGGGCGGGGAGATGTCTTCAGGCAGCTCCTGTGTGATGCAGGTCAACGACTGCATTCATGGCTTCGTTTTTAATATTTTTTTCTTTCACTAAACAGTGGTACCTTTAGATACAAATTCCTCTAGAAAGAAAAAAAAAAGTTCCAAGTAACGCAAGGCCATTGAAGATATTTTTGTTTCAAGATATGAAGAAAAAAAATCCCCCCAAAAATCCAAGATATGCAAAAATGCACAGTTGATAACACTAGAAATAATGTGACGTCATTCAGCGTGCCACTAACACTTCTGCTCTCCTGTTGATAACTTCCAGCCCTATCGCTTTGTGTTCATGCGTGTAATGCATGTCTTATTTGCTGTGCAGTTCGTTTGCTCTTGGTGTCCTATATTTGCGAATATGACCTTCAAAGAAATTAATAATTAAGCGACTCACTCGAAACGTAAAAGTTCACATTTGTATACGTATCATTTGTCATCCATTTTATTCTGTATTTATTGTTTTATGATCATTTTATATTTGTTTTATAATGTGTATATTTAAGGACTGAAGAAAACTACTTTGTTTTTCTATAGTTAACAATAATTTTCCAATTATTAGTTAGGTTTGTTTGTGTGTGTGTGTGTGTGTGTGTTGTGTGTGTGTGTGTGGGTGTGTGTGTGTGTGTGTGTGTGTGTGTAAAATTAATAAAATTTGATTGCTTTACATTTTAAACAGGCTAAATCAGAGGTCTCGAAATTGCGGCCCGCGAGGCCCTCTTATCGTCTCCATGAGGCATTTTAATCTCCAAAAAGGTACTATTTTAAACTGTTGTTAACAACAAAACTGTTTGTAGTCAGCGCAAAAACAACTA
The DNA here is from genome assembly GCA_002072015.1 of Radix auricularia. NCBI lineage: Eukaryota > Metazoa > Mollusca > Gastropoda > Lymnaeidae > Radix > Radix auricularia. The sequence continues at coordinate 79,436 of MUZC01002392.1, read as the reverse complement.
TTTGACAGTTTATGCGTCCCTCCGGAGAAAAAGTTTGGAGACCCCTGCGCTAAATGATAATGTCTGAAGTGTACTATAGGCAGTTTGCTTTGCTAATATTGCTATTATTTAAACTTTTTTCATTATAGTTAAATGTTCAGGCTCCTTTTATCCGCATAGAGGGTCAGTGGCCTTGAACTTTGTAAGACTCAATTTCAATACTGTCATTCCCATTGCGATTGTCAACCGACAAACTTTGCCTTACCATTTAATTATACGCTCCATTGTTTCTGGTGTTCTGAAAACTGCAGTTCGCCCAAGCGAATCTCAACTTGCTTCAGTTTCATTCCAAAATTTTTTAAATACTTGCTTCCTTTATACTTAAAAACCCGTCCGTCCGTAACTGCAAATTTACACCCCCCCCCCAACCCAAAAAAATAAAATAAAAATAAATTGTCATGCATATATATCCCAATTAAGAAACACAATTTTTTCTTTCTTTCCGAGCACAGGTTTAGTCCAAATTATCATATACTAGCTTATTACCCGCGCTTTGCAGCGGTATAAATTAGGATTTCAGTTAGCGTTGACAACCCGTAAACACTAATTAAAAAACCCTTTGATTTCAATCTGGATCATGATGGCTATACTAAATATATTATCTTAAACCATCCTGTCTTAATTCTCAAGATTCTCGGCATTAAAAACGTTTTTGGGCCCCCATAAGTGTGATTCTAAAAAAAAAGGTTTACGCCAATAATCGTTGCGAGAGGCTACTCAACAACTTACCAAAGTGCCATGCTTCTAACTACTGGGAAAGTAGGAGAATTAGTGACGAGTCAGATTTAATATAAGAAAAAAAAACTACATTTGAGCCTCCGGACCCCAGTAAGTGATAATTTAAATATTGTTTTCCCCAGTTACCATCGTAGAAGCGTGCTTAACAACTACCTAAAGTTTCATGCTTTCACCTACACGCGAAATAGGAGAATTAGTGATTTTCAGTTTTTATATAGCATATGTAAGGAAAAAAGCAAAATAAAGGTCACCTGGGGTTGAAACATAGCCTATGACCTTTCTCGGGTCAAATTGGGGTCCCATGCAAAATTTCAGCACCCCGGGTCCTACGGTGTGGAAACAAACAAACCTTCAACTTTATATATTCAATAAACATATACAAATCTCATGACCAAAACTAAATAACTTCGTGATTCTAGTAAACAAAACACTAGATATATAAGTGCGTTAACTGCTCAAACGTCTTCACAGAATACTAAGTACCACGTTCCCAAAATAAAATTTTAAAAAATGTTCCATTCCATAAATCCTATATGTCGTACCTTGACCTCCTAGACTGAGCAAAAAATTTCAAAGCTCACCTAATAAAAAGCAAATTTCTCCAAATCTAATTTCATAAAAATCACCAAAAATATTTTTATTAGTTTTAACCCAAACGCATTCATACCATGGCTTGAAAAATTTATCAAACACAAATCTCTTGAAAACTTCTCGCTCATACCCTAACCCAGGGGTGGCCAAACTTTGTGGGCGAGGGCCGCATTTTAGTGAAAAATGAAACATTAAGGGGCCGCACCTAACTAAAGGTTACCCTCGATTTCAGCACAAATATCTTTGTTTAACATAAATTTATTGATTTTTTCGATATTACCGCAGGCTTCCGCGGGCGCAAAGAACTCCGTAATGGGCCGCATGCGGCCCGCAGTCTGCCCACCCCTGCCCTAACCCTAACCAAAAACACTGACTCTAAATTAAATAATAAAATACACACCAAAGTAGCTAATAAAATACATTTTTAAAACATAAAACTTTACAACTACGACATAAAGATGAACAACTCGACATAAAGATGAACAACTCGACATAAAGATGAACAACTCGGCAACACTCAAAGAGTACTGTAGTAAAATATCTTTATTATCACAATCATGTTCAGGAGAAAGATGTTAAAGAAAAAAATATAATATCCCTATAATAGTTGATGTCCTTGAACAAATTTATCAACAACAAACTGGTTAAAATTTTCAATTCCTTTTCTTATCTATTTTAGGCATGTTTAAACAAACACAAGGGGTTGAAGTATTTGGTAGCCTAATTTTATATCACTGAGATATTGCAGCTCAAAGATAATTCATTATTATTTGCAACTATTCTTTTTCATCCAGACTTTAAAACTATTATGAAAATATTAATTTTTAAGTTTAAAAAAAAATAAAAAATTGTATTCTTATGAACTACAGAGATAATTTCTGGACTGTCCTCACAAATGAAGTACAAGTGGTATCTTTGTGCTTCAAGACTTAATGACTACTGATGCCATTCCATGAGATTTAATCTGGGAGTTGTCTGTATTTGCTTCTCTCTGTAAGTCTATAGTTTCATTCACTAATTTTTGTTTAATTTAAACTCTTAGTATAAAAAAAAATAATTCTTTGGTAGGTTTTAAATGTGCCATTTTAGTGATAAATAACTTGTATGGAATATTGATTGGATCAGTTAAACACTAGCCCTATATCTAATTTTTAGGCTCAAAGCCAAAAGATACTTTTATATTTAAAAATGACTAACGCATCAAATTCTCATTTTAACAACTGACTTGAGAAACTTGGCACCACAACAGTGTTATACCCCACTGGCCCATTGAAAACAATTTATAAAACTTATTATTGGTTAATTAATTTTCACCATCTAAAATTCTTATTTCAACAGATATGTTAAGAAAAATAATTAGATATACCAGTTCAAAGAAATTATAATTAATTTTCTTAATAATTAGTGTTAACATTTCCTTATTAAAATAAATATTGGGATCAAATATTCCTTTCCTAATAAAATCTTAAATCAGAAATCCAAGAGAATAAATTATTATTATCATCATATGAAACAAACAATCCAACAGCCCTCAATAAAATCAGTTTTCATAAACCTTGTCATATCACAACTACAAAATCTAGTTCTACAATCATCTTACACTGTAATACTTGAAAGTTTTTTCAATATCATGGTGCTGAAATGTTTTGTGTTAGGTGCTCTCTCAAAGTGTCATACTAGATAAAATACAATAATCTGAATATGATCTAATAATACTATAGAATAATAAAAAAAATCAATGTATCACTTTTCCCCTTTATACTGTGTCAACTTCACACTAACCTGCCAGCAAAAATATTATTACTGGGGGTAGTTGAATTTTTTAAGAATATCGATACATATTTGTTACACAAAATATATTTATAAATCAATGCAAAAAAAAAATCAAGATAACAAAATGTCAACATAAAAAGAATCTTGTAAATAAATGATGGCCCTCCCAGCTAACTTCACATTTGAAACAAAAGTAACAGCTAGTAAACAAATTTAATGAGGAAAAGAAAAGCTTGCCCTCACAGGGTGTGTCCAGTTTTATTGAAAAACAAAACAAAGAGAGGGGTTGGCACTAGCAAACAAACCAACTCCCGATGGCCTTAAAAGAAACAATATACATACCAAATGTTTGTTAATCAAGGGAAACCTAAGGTGAAAACAAACATTGGGTTATGAAAACAAGTCTTTAAAAAAAAGAATATTAGATTCATTTTTATAAATATATATATATTTATAAGGGGAATAAATGGGGGAGGGGCAGGAAAGGATTTAGATTTAGATATAATGGAAACATGGAGTTACGTCGTTACGTGCAACTTTATACACCTGCAGATACTGGCATGTGGGGTATGTGGTTTATTCATGGAAGAATGCAAGTTTTTTTTCCTTGGCTCTTGTTACCGCCTTAGAATATTTCTTAATCTACTATTTTAAAAATAATTTTGAATGACCTTATGTCTTTCACAAAAATTACAATTGGTTTAAAATAAAATTCGCTCCAATTCCTGACCTGAAATAATTTTCATACTTCCTGGTTCTGATGCTATTTTCAAATCAAAGTAAATCTTTCAAAGGTTCAGAGAAACATGTTTCATCTAGAATCTCAACATCTTGTTTTACCACTTGGAACATTCAACCTGGTCATACCATTTTCTGCAGGAGCTCATGACAGCAACGATATGTCAAATTAAAATAGAAACAAACAAAAAAAAAACTTCTCATAAAAATCAGTGACAAAAAGCAATCGACAAACAGCAAATCAACAATGAATATTTTTCAAATTCCAAGAAACTCAAAAAAAAACTTCAACAGCAAGAACTCAACAAGTGAAGTGTTAAAGTATGTCTGAGTGTAGTCCAGGCAGGATATGATGCTGGATAAATCGCAGACCTCCACACCCACACATTGAGATTGAATCATTGAAATACAAAAATCTGAGCAAAAATAACAGAAAAAAAAACAATTAATGTTTTCAACTCCCACATCACAATCAGTAATTTTAACAATTATCCACTAGAAGAAATTATATTGTAAACGAGAGAAATCTCCTCTGACATCAAATGAGAAATGCAACAATAACTATTATAGTAGTCACTACTTTAGTGACTTTTATGTAAAATTAAAAATAAGTTAAATTGAACTATATTAAATATCCAATAACGCAATTTTAAAAAAATATTTTTTAGAAAACTGAACTCGTAGAAAATTATAAATAAATAGTATGTTTCGGATGTTTCTAGAAGGAAGGTGAACAAAATAACTACTTATGTTTCCTTATTAACACATTAACATACTATATTTAAAAAATAATGGAGTAAAAAAAAGATTTTAAAAAATTGATAATATTGAAAACTTATACATATTTAATGCACTAAAAGTCAAAGGTCATGGAAATTGTTTCATCATTTGGTTGGAGAAACCAAGAAGTGAATATCAGGGCCAAAATTGATGCTGTTTTAATGAAATCACTCAGATCCGTTGTGCTCTGCTGATTTTTATAAAAGATGGAAGTTGTAGAACACATGAGGCAGTTAGTTAAGACACTCAAGTCCAGTTAAGTGTGTTGTTTTATTGAAAGGGTTCTTCAACAACTATTACTACACAGTTCTCAAACTGATGGTAAAAACTGACGGAGTGTGGGGGGGGGGGGGGGGGGGAATCATTAAAATTATAAGATAAATGTCTTTAGTTATCTGATATTAGAAAGCATATTATTTTTTGGGGGTAAATCCTGTCCATAATTAACTTTCAATATGATAAATATTACCATATGATTCAAATTTTACTCCCATTAAATGTATGCAATAACTCTATATAAATATAGACATTTAAAGGAATTGCAAGTTATCTTTAAAAATCCTCCTTCATAAAGGCTTGTCATTTGATGATCTGTGTTTATATGTGTAGCACCATTCTGGCTTATGTGATCTGGTACCAAAATTGTGGTTAAAATTTAACCAAAGTCAAGAAATCATTTTGTCATAGTGAAAATAACTCACTCATACAATAGATAAAACTGTGATTCATCTGGGGCTATTTCATTTTAAACATGCTCTCATATTCCAAAAAAATCTAACAAAACCGTTAAAAGAATTTGTTTGAATTGAAAAGTAAATGCAGCCCTTTCTCACATTATTATGATCAATTAAACAAAGACCTACAGCCAAAAATGTTCAATTCATTTCTGTCCAAATTTTAGTAGTCACTCTTGTAACAGTGCCAGAAGGGGCAAGAATTAAGAAGTTCGTAAGGAAAGAGTCGGTGGTAGTTTGAAATCTAATAAGACATAATGCAAAACATGAGCATCAACAATAAAATCTCAAAACAGCTGTTACAAGCAAGTGTGAGGTCACACCACACACACACGCACACACAAAAATCTGTGCTATTTACACCCATTGTAAATATATAAGGCGTTCGTTGGGCTAGTCCAATAAGCAAAGGCACAAACATTCAACAGAGCATCAACAATAAACAACCAACCAACGGCGACAGTCATCAAGTAGTAGTATGGGTTAGCGGAACCCCAGTGAAGGGGAACGGTGTGGAGTATTGAGGACCTAAGCAACCATGTTAATACAGTTCTGTCAATGTTGTTAGGGGAGAGAACAAAGTATTACAACCCAAGGGTCTGGAAAGTCTGGTTATCTGACCATTACGAATGACTTGCTAGACGAAGTCAGGGTTTCCATCTGTTCTAGTGAATTATATATATATTCACCAGAGCAAGCACAAGACGAGAGCAAATAAGCATGACTACGATCCTCGCATGATGGGGAAGCACAGTTTGTGGTTGGCAGGCTAGGGTGGTTGGTGCAGGGTGGGGGGTGGGGCTGGTAGCTAAACGCAATGGGCATATCTCAAGATCAACAATGCGTCGAGGGTCCCCACCACGACTTTCACTCGCGTTGTTTTCATTTCGTCGTGCTGCTGTTTGTGTTCATTCTTTGCCCTATCTATGAGCAAGTCTGCGGCGTACGCTACGCCGAGGGTCACATCTAGTCTAACGTATTATATGACATCTGCATTAGGCAGGATAAAGTTTTTGCCTCTGAATGTTATAATTAAAGGGGTTTGGCTTTTATACTTTAGGTTTTAAGCAACCTAGGGTCTTGGATTCAAAGGGAGACGAATAGAAGATATGAATATTTGCTTACAGTACAAATAAATATATGTTTGTTGTTTTGTAAATCATCACGATTCGACTTGAGGGAATGTTACAAGGAGACAAATAAATGGCACTGACTCCACAAGTAAGAGATATACAACTAAAATATTGTTTTTAAAAAGCGGGAGGTGGCGGTGGTTGACGCCGTTTGAGCTCACACTTATTCATCACTTTAAATCAAAGCTCTGAATGAAGATACCTAAGATTAATATAGTAATTATTATGTCACTACCGATACTGCTATAATCGCCACTGTAAAAGAATGACGTGATAAATTCCATCTCATTGCGTCAATATTTCTAGATTTATGAGGTGATTAGAGGCATCCTGCCAACCAATGCGACAGATATTATTAGGCGTGCATCTAAATCAAATGGATTCTAGCTTAATCTGTGGGTTGATGGTTAAAAAGCCACAAGTTCATCCTGCGTTGTTGTTGTTTTTTTCTATGAAGGTTCCACTCAACCTCAAAATGATTGTCACACATGCAGGGCCACTTACATTTCCCCTGCACCATCTGCAACTTCGCTTAGCTAAGTAGAAAGTATATCACAGCGTAAAAAGTGTCAGCGCAATCAGAATGTCGTCGGCGATGGTTTCGCACCCAACTAAACCATCATGCGAATTAACAATGCTTAATTAAGGCAGCTGGTCTGGTGCATTTGACGGTATTTCAGCCTAGACGGCTTGCACAAATTAAGCCGTGCACTTTCTCGCGCTTTACCACCAAGGAAATGGCATGTAATGCGCGCTAGGAGTTACAACCGAGCATGACATTATAATGCAGTGCAGGAGCAGGGGTTCTTTTTTTTTTTTTTTTAAATAACAACTTCTTCCTGATCCTTACGCATATGTTTTTTTTAAAAAGAAAATTAAATCAACATCACCGAGCGGGATGCAAGGGTTTCCATTTTTTCACAAAAAGCAAAAGTGATGTCTTTCGAAAAAATAATTATATACGCTATCATATCTTGATGGTTAGGGTTTAAATGAAAGTTGTTGGAAATGCTGCTGTAGGTATGGCATGAATTCTACAGAAGTGATCCTACAATTATTTCCCATCCTCCTCCCCATCCCCGACTCGAGAAGTTCAAGCCCATGGCATGACTGTGTAGAGTAGACGACGACGCAAACATGTGAGTGAGGCGCTGATACCCCACTTCCCATTAACAGCAGCTGTTGGTTGGCCCATTGGAGGTCACTAGACCCCTATCCCTCAGGCCCATCATATCAGCGAGTTAGTGGTGAAAACGTCAACGGATTGTGACAATGAATAGGGCCAAACTGAGCAATGATATGTGTCTAACAGAGCTGAACAGTGCCTTTAAAAAAACCTAGATAATCCACAAATTTGGGTAGCTTTGAACGAGGGGTGGGGGCGGGCTACAGGGAAACTCGTGGACACGTGTGGCTGGCTTGATAATGGGGCGACATTTGGCATAATTGGCAGTTGATAGGCACACGAGGGACAAATACTATTTAGCAAGTATAAACCTGTTATTTGTAAATGACATGTTGCGTACCATGGGAGGAAAAAAATAAACAAAATAATGTTAAAGATAAATTTTGTAACCATTTAAAACGAAATTCTAATAAAAGTAGAATAAAAAAAAAATTAAAACAGTTTTCTAGATTACGACGGATATCAAGGCCTCCCTTCTACTTCTAACCAGAACTTTTCAATTACACACTCATTGTGGTTGGATTTTGTAACTCCCTGGGGAGGGGGGTAGGAAATGCCACGATAGTTCGACAAAGTCAGCTTGAATGCATGATGAACTCTTGACGTGTTTATATTTAGATAGAAGTATACGGTTTTATACGAGCAGCTACCAAAATTAAGCAGACAGTTTTGAATCTGCATCAAAACTTTGTACGTTGCAACTCAACTTGCCATCTGAGGTCTGTTTCCCTCTTTAAAAAAAAAAAAAGGAAGAAAACTCAAATCTCTAGACATAGGTAATATCTAAACTGGGTTTCGCTCCCTTGGTGTAGGTGATGATTTGTAGATTTAAAAAAGCGTGTGAAATTTTCTGGTCGTTTAAAAATTCATTTTCATCAATTTTGTTGCGCATCGTATCGTATTATTAATTTATTATTTAAAATTAGCGAAGCATAAAAGAAACATTTATGATTCCAAAAATTTGGACAGGGCGAAGACAATAGAAAAACTAAACAACCCGTAAAAACAAAGTTTTTGACTATAAATCCCTTATATATGAGACGGAACTAAAAGTATTGATTATTTTCAAAATAATATACACCGCGCGACAAACATTTACTGACTGAACTCCCCTTGCTGTAAAACGGGGGAGGGGGTTCACCGATGGCTGGGCTGGACTGAACTCCAGCAAACACGTGGATGTCTACACAGACGGGCTACCGTACAGTTACATAGAGATAAACTAAAAGTGCATTAATTTGATAACGGAACTTTCAATCTATCAGAAATTTTGATACAATGCATTGTTAGGTGACACGAGTCTATTTGCAAAATTTCAGCTCGATAGCATCACGGAAAGTGGGTCATTTTTTACCTTAGTTTTTTCCGACGGACGGAGAGAAAGAGAGAGACGACGGTTAAGTTATTATAAGAGATTTAATAATAGCTAATTGTTGCAAACTCGCTCTATTGTTGGCAGTTGGCCAGCTATTTATTTCTACAACACGCGCCTGACTCCCGCTGCAATAAGCTTTTATTTTCCGACATTTTTGTCAACTGTGGTAAACTCCACACCACAAAACGGTCAAGTGGATAGGTGGTTACCAGCGGTTTTCTGTCTGAAGCCGTGTGCTAGACACTCTTGTATCTAAGTCATACTCTGTTATTTCAAGAACAGAAGTTCTTTCGTCATTTAGTTATATTGACAGCCAAAAGCCTTGGGATCTTCCAAAATCTATTAAACGTGTGTATATCATAATGTTTGAAGAAAGTCGTGATTACAACATTTAAAAAAATTTAACATTTAAGAGCAATACATATTCCAATGTACTTTGTTGTTGGTAGGGCGATATATACCCGTAACATAAACAGGATATTTTTGAAATTTAAGCCTTCGTTTCATTGTTTTTATTTTCATTATCGGCACATTTGTGGAAATTCGAGAAAAAGTATTTCTCTAATCTGATGGGACTTATATTTCCGATGAGAATGAACCACTGACATTTGTGCCTCCCCAACTCCCCACCCCCACTCCTCCCGTCTACTATGTTGTCACAATAACCAGACTTTCCCTTCCGAAAGTTAGTTTTACTTTTGTCAGCCAGATGGAGCAGCCGAGTCCCCCCCGTTATTTCGAGTAATAACTAATCGCTTTGTAAAACCATTTTACAGGCGTTTTTGGTCATATATCCTGCCTAATAAATGTAATTAACATAGCACACCTCACATTCCACAAAGCTATGGCGATAGTATGGATTAGTGTCAGTTACTCTGCTAGGGCTCAATCGCTAGGGCGAAAATATAAGAAAATATACCACCAAAGTTCAACAGAAACATGGTGAAGTTAACAAAGCGACCATGAAAGCAGGTTTCCTTTCCAGGTGTATTCTCCAAATCTTAAAACTGCTGAAAGAGCCCCCGTCGTAATAGAGTCGTTTTGGGTTTTTGTAAAATATTCCCTTTTTTCTGTTATGAAGCTGGCAATAGAGACCCAGTTAAATAATGTGCTTGGTGCGTTTGAAATGTAATTCTGCTTAATGTCGTCTTTAGCACACACGTAATCATATAGACCATTCTAGCACACAGAAGTGTGTGTGCATCGTTGAATTTTGATTAGCAGACGTAAACCAGTTTACAGTTTTAAGCGGCAGATGCTGGTCACACGGTGTGGATGGAGGCCGTTGTAGTGACCACCACACAATGGGCCTGGTCGTTAAGTGTTCAAAGTCAGATAGTTACTATAGCCAGCTTGCAGCAACGTACCCAGGAGCAGTCAAGTCGCGTGGCTGGGAGATCCACCCCCACCCTCCTCAAGCTCTGACTGACCAGCTGCAATGTCTGTCTGATTCATTGTCAGAGGACCGGGATCGTCCTCGTCGGCGTGGACACCAGTCCGGGTGTTCCCAGGTTGTCAACGCCTGACGTCGACGAGGCCGTAAAACTTCCTACCAGCGGTGAAAACGCCAGGGGTCCGTTGAAGAAACCTGGGAATTGGAAGGCGGAGCCCGAGGAGTTGAGCCTGGGGCTGAGGGTGGTGACGGGGCTCAGGGATGTCCAGAAGTGGACTGGGTGCATGGGACTGGAGAGAAACAGTGGGGTCGGGATGCCGTGGAAGGCGGACATGGGGTGCTTGGCAGTCGGCGAAAGTATCGACATCTGCGTTGAGACGGGGGTCAGCGGAGCACTGCCGATCTGACCGGAGCCGAGCGAGGGAATACCAAGGCTGATGGGGCTGGGCTTGGGTTTGGATGGGGCGGACGCCATAGAGGAGGTGGTGATGGCAGGTCTAGAAGAGGGGTTGTTGAGTTGACTGCTGCTGTAAGTTAAAGGCATCGGGGAGGACGAGGGGCTTCTGGAGGAGGAGGTGCTGGATGAGGGGGGCGTTAAGGAGGAGGAGGACGATGTCTTTACTAAGTTCATGGCCGTCATGGGCGGAGACGGGTTGTTTCGGTGGGGGGAGTAATCCCTTCGCCCGTGGCTGATGACGGGGCTGGCGCTGCGGCCCCTAGGGCTGCACACTCGTATTTCGGGATTCGAACCACTGCTGTACATGCTGTGGTTGTGGTGGCTGCTGGCACTGCTGCTGGTGCTGCCGCCGCTGGCCGTGCGGGGCGGGGCGATGAGGGGCTCCCGGTCTCTGTAAGGGTGAGACGGCTCGGGGCTCAGGTATAAAGGCTGCCAGGCACTTCGGATGCGGCTGCGGTCGTCGTCGTCTGATCTGTGGTGGTGGGCGTGGTGGGGGAGCGTGTGGTGGAGGTGGACGTGGTGGTGCTGGAGGTGGTGAGAGGGAGGGGGCGCTATGAGTGGGTGACTGTGGCTGGCGGGGTGCGACGAAATGCGGTGGGGATCTAAATTCTCCCTCATCTCCCTCTCTCTCTCTTTCTCTCTCTCTCTTTCCTTCTCTCGTTGCTCCCTCTCTCTCTGAATGTATCGATCGGGCGACCTCTTCTCCAGGTCAAGTGGTCTGTGTTTCCTATCTTCGCTGTCATCGTTGTGGTGTGACAGCTGATTTGGCTGTGACTGATTGGCTTGCTGTTTCTGAATGGAATACTTGAGTGCTGCATCTTGGCTCGCTTTGATCTCGTGGGGGTTGTAGGAGGCAAAGTGGGGTAACACCCGCTGACCGTATTCGTGGGCCAGAGACTCCATCTTTACCTGAAATGTAAACAAAAACAACAGAATATAATATAATACAATTAGAATAAGGCCAGCAAGAAATGAAGTGATTTTTCCCCTCAAAGCTATAGATTTATCAATACTTGATGTTGGGTGGTGCAATGTGATTTTCAGCCCCGGATTCATTAAGTTTATCACATGTTCAGACATATAAGATGAAATCATACAAGAGCATGGATCAAATTTTGATATATTGAAAGTAATATAGGCACAAAATCCCTGCTGTAAAGACGTGTCGAAACAGGCATATACACAATTTAAAGGTCATTTTAATAAAGGTGTGCATCTATCGCCAATTATTTGTTGGATATTATAATTCACATTTTGAGAACCGTTCCAAAGTAAAAGAAATCTATTATACATGCAATATAAGTCACAAGAGACACAAACCGCGCCCTACAGAGTGTGCCGAAAGCGTCATATATAAGGCACCACGACCAGGAAGAAGTACAAGAACATTCATTGCGGACTGGGTTTTAAGGGATTATAGTATAGAAGGAAATAAACTGATATTGGCAAATGTTTTTTCTGCCTGAAGGATGAGAGGGAGAAAAAATAGAACCTTTACTTATAGTATAGTTTGTTTTTTTTTTGGTAGTTTGTATCTTGTTTTAAGTACATTTCATTGGAATAATTTTTTTTTAAAAAAAGTAATTGCTTGAAGAATGATGAAATTAATAAACCCTTATTCAAAATTAATGAGACTGATGTATAAAGGTATATATTAGACCAATATTGAGTAATCGAATCTGTATGGTCTTTGTATTAAGTGTTTTCTTTTAGCTACTTCCTCGTGTAGAGAGAACAACAAGCTTTAATTACTTAGTGTAGGAAGTTTCAAATAATCGATACAAAAAGGGTGCATGCATGTGTGTTGCTTTTTTTGTTTCGGGGGAGGGGGTGAGGGGTAGGGGGTAAAGCCCCGCTTAGCACTGAAAAATCAAAAGATAAAACGACACAGTCATTGACCTTTTTAATAACATGCATATCTAAAATATAACGATAGATTTAAACGAAAAAAATTATAAACATAGATAGGTCCGAACTTTCCATTTCCTGGTCCTTTGTGCATAAAATTAGGTCAGATGCCATGGAATTGTAAGCCAGACCCGAACGCTAGCTCTAACATTCCTGACATTGTGCACGGCACGGAAAGCTTTAGTTCTCGTGGGTTTGTCACGGGAACTTTGTGTACAAACAAAAATCTGCTTGGTTTACATAGGAAGAGCGTAGGGGCAAATGTATAGACCATTAAAAAAAACTTGGACCAAATGGAATAGATGAGTATCGGACGGGAATCTTTTTTTTTCCCTTAAATGAAGAAATGACGAACACGTGAATTTAGGAAAGCATTTTTAAAAAAAAAATATTTCAAAAATATTTTTGTTTAAAATAATTTTTGAGGGAATGATTACACTTACTATGATTTAAAGATGTAGACCAAGGATTTTTTAAAATGTGAGGATTTATGTTCAATTAAATGGAAAAGACGTAAACAAGGTAAGGGTTAGCCTGACAGGATGTAACAAAACAGCGAACGTTTAAGAGCCCTTTTCAACGGACATACAATACACAAATAAAACGAATATAAAAAAAAAAATAATAAAATTAAGCAACTCAGCTGCGGTGTAATCCAAAGAATCGAAGAAAGTGGCCACTTTCTTTACCTTACCTTGTTCACGTCTTTTCCATTCATTTTTTATAAGCCTGATTGCAGTCTCAGCCCTCATTTTGATTTTTTTTTTCAAACAGCTAACATGCACTTCAGGTGAATATTTTATTAACAAAACAATTTAATACATAATTCCTTAAAAATTCTGCTTCCCTCCGCCTGCGTTCTCAACACGCAAGATGGAAGGAAATTGTTTGACACTGTTTTTATACTGATTAAAAGTCATTATTTATAACACAGATTACCTACCGTTAAGGGGTGCATTTATATTGAATTATAATAATTAGAAAGTGCCTTTTAATTTTCTGAGGGGTTGTCCGTTAAACGTAGCGCTAGGGCGGGTTTGATTCACGGGATAGAAGTACTTATTTATTTTACAATATGAGGTCGAAATAAAAGACATTGCTTTTCGTTTTTTTTTTAAACCAGCCTGGGCCACTTTTCTGATAAAATAATGTGAGGACTATTTATCATCGGCTTTCTAGTCTTTCAAATAGAAGTTAGCCATTTAGTTAGTTTTAAAAAAATATTTCAGCCATGTATGCTAATTGGCTTGACTTCATACGTTGTTGTTGCTTACCTTGAAAGGCACTTTGGTCTCTGTCTTAACAATCTCCGGGAAAGAGACAAACTTGTAGACGAATTTCTGTCCCAGAGACTTCTTGATGATGTTCTTGTCGTAGTAATAGCGCAGAGCTCGGCTCAGCTTGTCGTAGTTCATGTTCTGCTTGTTTTTACGGAGTCCCCACAGACGTGCGACCTCCTCTGCGTTGACCAGCTTGAACTCGCCCTCCTGGCTGGTCCAGTGGATGATGTTCTGGTGCTGGTTGTTGAGGAGCAGCTCCAGAAGGAACTGCCATAGTGTTATGTTAGAGTCCATAGCTGAAAGAGTAAAAAATATAATTAACTAACAAACTTACACTAATAAGTGTTATAAAGGCTAAGTTTTAATGAAGCTTGAAACCATGACTAAGTTTAGGACTAATGTAAAATTTTAATATAAGAGCCAAAGTAATGCATGTTATTCATGACTTCATTGTGACATAAAGTACGAAAGGATTGTTCCTTGATTGTAAAAGTTACCCACAATAACTCGTATCCACTTTCTGTTTTGCAAATGAAAATAAAATTGCTTTTTGTCCCGATGAATGATTTAAACTATATTGATTGTATTTTTTCAGCTGCTCATATACTTTAACATCACATCAAGAACATCAGCATATTATTATTATTGCTAACATTATTACAGTTATATTAACATCATTATTATTTCATGGTAAAATTGAGTCTCAGCTAACTATAAACCCATCACTTGTAATTCTCAAGTCGTGACCACTACTAACCATGCATCTGCGTGACGGCCACTGCTAAGATTGATGCAGTATTTCAACTATAAAAGTTTGTCAGCGGGTCAGTGGTTGTTTGGAACACTGCTTCCTTACAAGCTGACCTCACCGTGGACAAAATAATCCCTTTCCGTGTTCCTCGCAAATAGGCGTTTGATGTTTTCCTTAAGCCTCACCCATAAACCTAACTCACAGGTCACGTGACGTAAACAATCATCCAAACAAGTACGGGATCACACCTTCTAGTGTAAGCATCCTCAAACTGTCGTGACAAAGGGTATCAGCGTGCACTCTTTGTAAAGTGGTCCTCAAATTTATTATATTTTCGCTTTAAAGACTGCACCTGCCGTTCATCTTACCCTTCTTTTGTTTATCTTACCAGTGCAGTAAAAAAAAATCACAATTATGTTACTCTATTTCGAAAAATAATTTTAAAGACTTAAAATAATGCAACGTGATTCATGACACCATTGTGACATTAGGTAGCCGAGTATTGTTGCATGAATGGACAGGTTGTCAACAATAACTATCCGCTGGACTGTATGTTTTGATAGTGAAAATAGCATTGGCGTTGGTCACGATTACTGATTAAACAATAATCATTGTATTGTTTTAGTTGTACACATACTTTAACATCACATCAAGAACATAAGAGTATTATTATTGTTATCTTTACTTGGTGTCATTAAGAATCTAGGGTGGCTGCTTTTTGGCTTCAATTTCATTTAGATGAAAAGTTTTTTTCGCTACATTTGATAATTTACATTATTTATTTCAAATTATTAAATAATAATTTCGAATTTAAAAACGAATACTATTCAAAATTTAAAGCTAAGTACACTGATACACTCATATATTAATTATTTTTAAACAATGGTTTCTCCTACAAAAATACATTTTCGCGTATATCATAAATTTTAAAATTATTTTTAAAGCGATAAAATTTAGAAATGATTCTTAAAACAATTTTTACTTCTTCAAAGAATCAATTTATTTCTGTTCAATGTCTAGCTCAATGTCTAGCACAATGAGCAAACATACTCTTATTATTATTTTTTTTAAAAAATAATTCAAGGTGTTGTGTTCTCTAAGGGAGATATGCTGTTGTACTATACAAAGCTGTTGCGTATATTCATTGTTGGTAAATAGATGTTAGCCGCCTGAAAGTAATGAATCTTTGTTTCCACAGGTAAAAATTGTAATGTGAGACAAGTGGAGACATGGGTACCTTTCCCTGTCTGCCCACAATGCATGTTGCATGTCCGGTGTCGTAAAGACGAAGATTTGTCTCCCTTGACCTGCAGCCCACATTGAAAAAATGTTGTTAGCGATACCTTAACCATTAATAGTAATCGATACTGGGAACCGAAATTAATGAAGCTAATGTTAATGTACTTTCAAACAAATTATTTTTTTACGGGTGTCATAAATAATGGAAGGCATTCATCTTTAGGATGGAATGAACGACTTAAAATAACATATTAAAGATGACAAATAATATTTGAAAAAAATAAGGGTAACATTAAAATTCGTATAACTTCAAACAAGGGCTGCGGAAATTAACAATTAATTTCTCGATTAATCGTTAACAATTTTAACGATTAAATTATTTTTAACAATTAATCAACCAATCATTTACAAATCATTGGAAGTCATAAAGAAAGGAAAAAAATGATAATAAATAGCGGTCGATAAAATTATAACAATGTCCTGATGATCACACAAAGATTTTTATTTTAATATTTTGGCTGAAGTGAATGCTCAAAATGTTGATAAAGTTTGCCTTCAATGGTTCGCCTACTTATTGAGCCAGATGAAAAGCGTATTAAGGTAATGGCAGTAATGGGGTCTTACTTCGTTACAAAATGGAGATGAAAGTTCCTGAATCCATTAACCCTCTACAAAGGTGGAAACTTAATGAACACCGATATTCGATAATGTGTCATTCCTTGCCAAGACCGTTTTCTGCATACCAGTTGTCTCAGTTCCATGTGAATGATTTATCAGCTCGACTGGTTAAATTGTCAATTAGACCTGCTCATTATTTGAAACAAATAGTTTCAAGACACTTGTCTTTTTGAGTAATTGGTTAAAAGATGACACATAAAGGAGATATTCCAGTAATATATTTAGATTTTCACCAAGAACGTTTAATAAATGTACTTATGGCATCATAAGTTTTGTTTTTTTGTTTTAATCGAAATTGACGATTAATTAATTTCATATTTTTAAAAGTCTGGCCGAAGCCGGATTTGGTTGGATTTATGAAGTGAAATCAGTCGAATCCAGAGCCGGATTTGTAAAAATGGCCGGATTCCGGATTTACAGGATCCGAAATCCGGTAAACACTAACAACAAAATGGAGAGAGAGGTTGAGAGAACGACACGAGAGAGAGGGGGGAACAGTAAGAGAAGTAGAAACGTGAAAGCAGAGTCGATACCATCCACACATACGCACACATACACACGCAAACACAGGAAAAACACTACAGAGGGGTAGATAATTTGGCAGGCTTAACTTTAAGACCCCTGTTAGATATGTCCCATAACTCACGACAATTCTTCTTCTGTGTTTATCAGTGCCATCATGCGTGAAAGATTTTTTAAAAATGTGTGTGTATGTGTTAAAATGATAAATGACACCATACATATTTATTTAATGAGTTTTAAAAGTTGATAAATCTGAAAACAAAATAAACATATCAACATATAAAAAATAAATAAAAATAACGTGATGACAATTCAGGGGGATGAACCTAGGGAAACAAGAGACTCCCTAACATGCTCGGAGATCACCCGGTGGCTTTGGGTGGATTAGATCCCAGGAGGTCATGGTGACAGTGGGTCACCGAGAATAACTACTACACAAGAATTGGCTTTCATTAACATAAACAATTCAATGTTACAGAAGCTACTTAAAGACCACATTATTTTTGGCAGCGTGTTCCACGGCACTCTCTGTCTCTCTCTGGTATTCTAAGCTTTTGTAAATAAGTTGAGTTTTTAAACTATGTAGATGTTTATGGGTGGTAGCAAGGGTTATGGTAAAGAAAGTGTCTCGAGAACATCAAAGTTCATAGGAGAGCTGCTGTTGAAGTAGGTTTTGTTGGGGCCTGTCGCTAGCTCGGTTTAACGGAACATTTCTGAGTGGCAATCGGGAACGATCATGTTCCAACCACAGAGTGAAAGATTATGCACTAAATGATGTATCATGAATTTTCACAAAATATTCACACGCAAAAAAAAAAAAAAAAAAAAAAAAAAAAAACCCCGCTTGGCATACAGTCAACAGACGTACGCATGAAGGCAGCTTGCTATCACGACTATTCGCAGACAGCGGGTGTCGCTGGGGCTGAGTAGAGTTCAACCAACAGTACACACGAAACGGGTAATTACTTGCTTTTAATAACACAGGTTCCGCGAATGGACAATCGTTGTTACTTTTGTTACGCTGGGGAAAAAACCAACGTGAAATGTCTGCATTAATATGGTCAGACCAAGTCTGCTTAAAACTATTATGTAATAAAAAAATAAAAATAAATAAAATTTTAAAAATCCCCATTCAAGAAAAACAATCGGTTCATAGGGCTCTTCATTTCTAAAACCGGAAAACGTCATAGCTCATTTCGTAATGTTCTTTTTTTAGATTACATTTTAGCGGAACAAAGTTTTGAGACATAAATACAGTCAAATCACTATGTTTTCAAAATTGTTAGCTTAGTAAAATTACGAAATGGTTTTTTATTTTGCAAGTCCAATAAGCTGTCTTAAATTAACGAAGAATTAAAAATTAGCTGATAAGATTAATGATTCTCAATATACCTACATTCACGTATTGACTCATATCTTTTATTAATTTTTTTTATGAATTTGTCCTTACAAAAGATAAATTTAGATATAATATTTCTATTAAGAGATTTCCGCCATATTATGAACATCCCTATAGCTGCTAAACGTATCGGCAAAAATTCGTTGTTCATGCACGCCAGAAGTGGTGATCTTGATAAATTCCAATTCAAACAACTCCATCTGCCTTTACACACCAAAGCAAATGAATTCGCTTAACTAAAATGCTAAAAAAAACGAACAAGCACCTGCCTCTTGGTTACCAATCGCTTCAAACCTCCTGACAGGCTGTAGACCCGACCAATCTGTCCTCAATGTTAAGAAAAAAATCGCTCAGGTAGCCTTAGAGGTACACGACTGTCTGCCCCACATGTACTGTGTGCGATTCCGTCCCTCCAGAGGATCCGCTTCCCGCTCGGTATCAATTAGGTGCTTCTAAGCTCGCATATGACGCCACTCGCCAAAAATCACAACCATTATTTACTTATCAAAACACACAGCCGGGGTTAAATTAGCCGGGGCTAAATTAGCCGGTTTGTTGGATGTGGCATCGACGCCTTGTTCACGACTCAGTGATAACAGACGTTATCACCAACAGTGAAGTTAGCGTCGCGCGAGAGGTAATGGGAGCTTCATGGGAAATCGAACATGTTGAATAGTATTGTTCTGGATTTGTAATTGGAAGAACGCAGGGCCCTCTTAGCAATTGCGGGGCCCTATGCGGCTTAGTATGCGAAACGTATATCGCGGGGCCCAGTTTGGGTAGGGTAATTAATAAGGATAATAAGTAGTGAAAATTAAGATAGGCGGGACATATGAAAGCGCGGGGCACACTGCAGCCGCACAGGTTGCAGTGACCTAAGACAAGCCCTGGAAGGAGGGATGGGAAACCTGCGCTAAGCAACAAGCCAAGCCCAGATCAGAATTATCTTCAAGTATCTATGAGAATCAGCAGGTTTTTTTTCCAAATCATGCGAGTTATAAAACAGTAATGTGACTGGAAATTTTAGTTTTCGGGTTGGCCTCACGATGCAGTTCCACACTAAATGTCACATTTAGGATTGACGTCTAGCGACAAAATACTTTTGTCTATTCAAATTCGTTAGAAACAATTTTTTAAATATATTTTTTATTTTAGAAACAGGTTGTGATTTCATTTCTGAAAACTTATTTTTTTTTATATTAGTTCTTTGGCCATTTCATCCCATAAATTTATAATATAATGGTGAATATTAAAATTCTAATCATTTAAATGAGCGGACATCAATTTTTAAAATAACAGATTTATTAGCTATTGTAATGTCGTTGATATATACGTATGTAAAAAGTTGCAAGGCTTTTAAAGTCTGTGCCATCATAGATCGAGAGGGAAAAATACCTTTCAAAACCAAAACTAATGTGCACCGTCCATGTATTGGTTGTTTTTTTGTTTTTTTTTAAAGGATAAACGTTAATAGAATATTTCAAGGGAATAGAAGGGGAAAAACACCATGTTTAATGGAATAATCATGCCTTAGTAGCCAACAATGGGTCTGGAAAGTGCTGATATTTAATTCTATGACCGTTTTCCCCCCGGATCCTTCATCGGTCGAACGTTTTCTCTGTGACAAGTCTAATGTTATGTGACAGATTTAATAGGAACGGCTTCTGTTTCGGGGGCCCGCAGGGACTTACCTCAGACGCCACACATTCTATTTTGACATCCAGAAATTTGATGTTTGAAGGTTTTTGATTAGCGCTTGACAGATCTGTCATTAATTAATTACACATCCAGATCGTGTGCGTGTGATGAGGGAGGGGTATGGGTTGGGGGGCTGGTCTAGGAAGGGAAAGATGTACATGGAGTGGTTGAGAACAGCAGGAAGAAGGGAAAGATGTGCATGGAGTGGTTGAAAACAAAAACAAAGTATTTTTTTAAAGTGTGTTTGGGGGATGGAGCGGTTGGTGTTAGATTTCAAAATTAACTTGACAAAAACTAAAGTACCACATTTAATTGCTACATGTCGCTTTGACTGCTGTTACACGAATGATGTCATTGTAACAATTGGATTCAATGCAATAAGACAATGCCTAGACACAGTAGCGAACATAATGTTTTAATTAGTTATTTCTATAGGAAGAATAAAATAAGTGCCTTTTTTAAGCTGCATGAATTAATCGAGTTTTTATTTTTAAAATAACAGGAAAAATCTAACATATTTTCGGAAATTTACAACAACAAAAAAATGTTTAATAATATATAGTCTACGAATGAATAGCTGGAGTGTTCCTGCATGATCAACTAATAAGATTGACAGAGAGTGATTAAACAGGCGCCCCATCTCACGCTTGCCAACGGGCTTGTCGAATGCATTGAATCAAATGTCACATTGATGTTTACATTTCAGACTTGATGTTATAATATAGAGACAAATCTCTATAATGTCTTCATTATCCTTCTGGGCACATCACATTCATACTGTTTGCCGCAACGAGTTTTTTTTACCAATATTAGGACATGTTTATAGGAAAACTCGCACGTTTTAGCAGTGGATCGCAGAGGGAAAACACTAAGCCTTGTCTTTGTTGAATTCTGCCATGCGTCTCTTCAGAGTCAAGCCGGCGTTTAGCCTGTCCTCGGTTAATCCTCAAGTTTCTCACGCGCCCCCAGCGTCCAGGATTTTTTAACAGAATACATTATCACCACTACGTGTGGAGCAAAAAACACGATTCACAAATGGAGTATCCTGACATTCACAGGTCAAGGTGACCAATGTAGCACTTATTTACATTTAGGAAGCAAGAGGTGGTCGGTGTTTCAAGTGAAATATGAAAAAAGTTTTTTTCATCTAAAATAAATTCGACCCCCCAAAAATCTGTGAGTTTCCACATGAATAATCAAGGAGTTCGGCCTCGGCTGACTTATTCCCAAAATTGGACTAACATTTTCTACAACAATATGCGAAATAACATTACGTCAGAAATACATATAGAATCTATATATATATTTAATTTAATTTTAATTTTTTGAAATTTTTCTTTTCAAATCTGATTCGAAAAACTTTGAAATTTCAGGTTTACTTCTTTTATTTTAATCAGTCATATTATCTACAAAAATAGGCTTTAACTGCAGTTTATACAGGGTTCACTCCCGGTCTTCATAATTCTATTTTACCAGATTAAAAAAAAAAACTTCTAAAGGCAGCTTGATTATTAGATAAAGACGTATTTCAATTAACGGCACTTTGACAAAACCCTTAATGACTCAGGCTTCATGTTTTTAAACATAAACTGAGTCATTATCATGAAAAG
This sequence comes from Radix auricularia, assembly GCA_002072015.1. Classification (NCBI taxonomy): domain Eukaryota; kingdom Metazoa; phylum Mollusca; class Gastropoda; family Lymnaeidae; genus Radix; species Radix auricularia. The sequence goes on along the minus strand of MUZC01002392.1, from coordinate 57,414 downwards.
TTCTCCACAGCAAGATAATGTGTTAACGTTAATCTTACACATTCATATGGCTGCCAGTCATAAAGAAAGTATTAACTTAAAGATGGTACAGTATTGTTTAAGGGATAGAACCAACTTAACTAAACTGGGTGGGGAGGTGTAATGCCGTATACCTTGTACTCGAAGAAACCATGAAATCTCTGTCATCACTTGTGATTGCCTATATACGACACCTCATGTAGCAAACTTATTGCTGCATCACGCTATTAAAATCATAACTGCTATCAAAGTTTTGAGTGGAATAAGTTGGTCCCCATTCGACTGTGATGGATATAATGTACATGTTCTTGACACCTATTATCCAAGCGGGGTTGGGGGAGGGAGGTGATGATTCTTATTATGTTTACTGAAGCCAGAGATGTCAGGGGAGAGAATGTGAGATTTGCCAAAAGATAACCGCGTCCTGTCCTACTGGTAAAATTTGGCGTTACTTTCCATAGTGTGGAGGAATTTAAAGGGGGAAAAAACAGAAATGAGAATTGCATTATATTGTATGAGAATATTCAGGATTTCACACAAAAAATGAACTTACAGAATTTGAAGAACTTCATTTATATTTATTTTCTTAACCCTCGAGAAAACATAAATATTGTTTACAGTAGTGTTTTCTCAATCTTGTTTTCTAGGTCCTCCAGAATGTTCCAAAAGGCATTTCAGATTGCGGGTAAAAAGGATTCAATTTCAGTTGGGTATAAGCTTTCCGTGTATATGACATAAATTATTAATGTTTACTCGTGTTATTTATCCCGATTAATATTTTAACATCTGTGATAAGTAAACAAAAAATAATGGTTCAGTGTAATTAGAAGTACATTGTTTTGTCATTTTAAAGGTACAGTAACATTTTACTATCTATCTATAACAAGGCAAACGTTTATATTACACGTACTGCAATCTCTTTGAAATTATATAGATATTTTAGAGGTACATCATTTCAAAATTTAAAATGTACAGTGGGCCGTGAGTGTCTAACTGGTCTGCTGCTTATAGGGGTTTGAGAGTATAGAGAAGGTTGGCAGATATTGATTAATTTTCAGGCACATGAATAATCTTCTGGCAATTAATTAAAATATGTATGCGTCTATTTAAATGTGGTAGTATTAAATTAAAATTACATAAACACATAAAGACCCCAATATTGACTATAATAACCTCAAATACCAACCTAATAACGAAGACCATGTTACAGACAAGTTGACAGGCTATAGGTAAGCTCACAGACAGACCAGAGAAATTAGATCATACTAAAGACAAGCTAAAAGTGCAGGAATAAATTCAGAACGACAAATATTACAGACAGAAAAAGAAGACAGTTTTACAGTCCACTGTCTGGCCTAATGTAAAGCTTACAGACAGATTTACAGACCACTGTCGTTAGCTTACATGCAGACCAGATACAAAGTACATATTACAAAAACGATATCAAAGTTAAAATAGCCGACAGACAGAGCAGCAGAGAAAAACAATATTACAGTCAGCTGGCGGTGTTAAAGTAAACTCGCAGAAAGAGTCCAGCGAAAGGAGACCGTGTTGCGCAAGCCTTTTCTCCAACCACCCGCCCTGCCCCACCCACTCTGTTATCTTCCACTAACACCAGACCTGCTTTAAACTCTCAGACTTAATCAAGGCATTTCCTGTTTCCTGGGCATTATTGCCGCATGCTCGGTTTACATTGCCTTTCCCCTTGTCTCTTTAAAAAAAATAAATTAAAAAACAACAAATACTTAGCTCAGCGGTTCCAGTTTCGACGTTTAGTTACTGAAATGCGCGTATACCTCAGGCAAAGCAATCTCAATGCCCTGTAACGCATGATGCTTTTAATGTCGAAATATAATCTCATCAATAAATGAAAGGTAGATATCTCGTTGAATACCACTGCAAATAAATAACATCTAACTTTGGGCTGGCCTAGACCGGTAAAGAGTCCCTGAAAATTAGCACCGTTTTCTGCCCAAGGTTCCAGAAGCCCCGATCCACTTCCGCTTACTGTTTACATTCCAAGCAAATATTACACAGTCATATGGCGTGTGGAGTTTTCACATAAATTTAAGTGCAACGTGTTCCCGTGGCTCAAATCCATTTCCAGATAAATAAACAGTCAATACGTAGAACGATTTATACCGGACCGGAGATAAGACGATTCTTAGGCTTCAAACCGGATTTTTATACAGAGGCGTAGCATGGTCATTGGCAACTGGTGCGATTAACTTTGGGTGTTCATACCCACTCAACCCCCCCCCCCACTCTGAATCTTAAAATTCTTAAACACATTAGAGAGAAGAGCTTCAGTGTTTGTAAATCTTTTATGTGAGTTCCCGAGTGCATTAAGATTATTAATTATATTTTAAATATGGCTTTAACGTAACAGCTAGATTGTTATTTTCCTGGCTTAAGAAGATGCAAATCTGTGCACCATTACATAAAAAAAAAAAAAATAAAAAAAAATAAAAAAAAAAAAAGCATTTCAGATGACAAAACTGAAGGCCCTGAAAGACTGAACTGTGATGACAAATGGCTCTCTCTCTCTCTTATAAGGTTCATTTCTGAAAGGCTCCTCTTTTATGAAGCCAAATATATAAAAGAAGTAGAACAAAGAAAAGGAAGAAAAAACCTAACCAAGATATGATTGGATTGAAATGTTTTTGTTGGAAGTCTATTTAGTTAAAAACCTTAAAAATGTCAAATACTGTTTCATCGCTGGTGTGATCACAGAAATTTGATTAAGAATTGGGGAACACTATAACTGATTACAAGAGTTTCAAAACATCTATATCAGCATAGCTTGTCACGTGCATTTTGGCGCAGACCTGAATTTAGATATGGGTCATTCTATACAAAATCAAAACAAAATTACGAACATCTCTAGACACCTTTATTTTGAATGTTTAATTGAGAATATACTAAATAGTTATATTGGTATGATTTTCTATTTAAAAAAACTTAAGATAATTTATCTTTTCAGCCATTCGCTTACTTTAAATATATATATACATAGTTTTAGGTAATAAATTTACCGACGATATATGTATGGGTGTGTGTGAGGGTATATATATGTATATATAATACTAATACACACACCCATATATCAATCATCGGTAAATTTATTACCTAAAACTATTTCTTTAAAAAGCCATATTATTAGAAAATTTAACGTTGAGAAATTCCTACTAGTAGTTATGTCATCCATATTAACTTAAACTGCATCATTTTATAAGCATCGCCTTTTTTCTAAAACAAAGTTAAAGAATACACACTAAAAAAATTTATCCTCCAGGTAAAACTTGAAAAAAAAAAAAGAATATTTCCATTTACTTTATCATTTTATTTCAATATATTTTTTTATTTTTATTTTTTTTTGTACTTGACGCTAAGATTTACCCTAAAAATAGTTTTAAATACAAAGACTGACTGAAGGCTGAATTCAAATAATTTTGAAAATGTATTTCCCCCTGGTAATGTGAAGAATTGTTTTATGCATGATGCGTTACTTTTTAATTAATTTATTTCAAATTAAAATTATAAATATTTTGAAACACATTATTGACATACCCAATAACAAATTATCTTCAAATATAAATGTATAATCCACTAATAACAAACAGTTTATTTATTTATTTTTTTTTTTACTAATTACTATAAACGTTACATTAAAAAAATAATAAAAACTAACAGTTCATGAAAAAAAAATGTTCTAAACGTGTTACACGAAATATTGTTGGTTTATAATTTATAACCATTTCTAAGTGGTCACATGTTTTCTGTATGTGTGGTTGAATATTCGAAATTAGAACCAGTACAACTTTATGAATGTCGTGATATACAAAATATTTTCACAATGTTTTCAATCTAAATCCTTTACATGTTCTTTCGTTCCCCATCACCCCACCCGCGACCACATTTAAACACTGATAAGTTGTAAGGGACTATCCCGGAAGTACCTGTCGTTCGTAAATCCATAATCCCGGCAGTACAACGTTAAAGAATCACACGATCATTTGAACGACAGCACCGAGTCATCATCACAGCACCGCACAGCACAAACCGCCAGACTGGAATCTCTTGCAGCGATGAGCCCCCATGACTACACCCAGTTGTGCCCCCTGTTTCCTGTTCCTTGTGTACCCAGGAGCAGGGCAAGCTTATTCCGAAATTCCTCACCTAACATCGAAACATTATGCCAGCGCTAATGAAAAGTGTGCAGTATTTATCCCCCAAGAGTTTGCGCTGCCAGAAAGCGTTCAGGGGAAACATAAAAATGTAAAGGGAAAAGGCGGTGGAACACATCAAAGGTTCTCAACAGGGCTTGAAAATATGTCCAAGTCACTTAGGATCCAGGTGTGAGCCATTCCGTTCATTTTAACCAGATTCACAAATGATCCTTGTGTAATGAGATGCGCCAAGATTTACCTACCTCTTCTCAAAGTTCACATGTCCCCCGTAGAGCATCACGACCACGGGGTTAGAATCCCTGGAGTACACCGGAGACCAAATGAAACAAAAAAATCTGACGCAGCCCCCAGGAAGAAGCAAGAGCCACAACTTCGCATCTCAGATCTCAGACATAACACAACTGTTTCGCTGAAGATCGAAACGTAGTATTATTAAGTCCAGCCTCTTCTTTCTGTGGCTCCCACAACAGTGCTCTTTTCCGGTAGCAAAGTGAAACACACACTCCCCCCCCCTTCCAACACGGGGAAAAGAGGCTTTCTTCCCCTGGAACTCCCACCCCCTCCACCCTTTAAACAACCCCCTCATTGCTAACCCACCTAATTACAACAACTGCTACGCGCCTGTTCCACTATATTGTAAAAAATATATTTTAAAACACCAAAAGGATATTTAAAAAAAAAAAACCTTGCCCTTTTTTTTAGAAACTTTCGGCACGGCTTAACAACAAAGATTACACTTAACCCCCGCCGTACGCCCGGTAACAGCTTGCTATAATTACGGTTAAACGATGGTACCGCCCCTGTGTTGAGTTACATCTCTGGCACTCACGGGCCCTAGCTTTCTTTTAACCCTTCACGGCCCTCGTCAACCAGTGATTCTCAATATGCAGATCAAAATTTTACTGGTAAACCCATGGATTCCCGTTATCAAATATTATTACATTACTTTTTTGAAATATCGGCCGTTATAGTTACTTTATAGGAAGAGTTTTCTATTCAAGTTAAATGAGATTTAATCACACAATCCATCTCATTCTAGTGTCGACATTTCATAACATGGTAAAGGGTTAAATGCCATTACTTAAGTTTACGATACTTTCAAAAATCGCTACTCATTATAGAACCCAGACATTGTTATAGAATGAGTTGTGGAGCCTTCATCTTCCGGCAGTAAATCAACATTCTCACTCGCTCGTTAGTACACCAACCGGGAACCACTGAAGCATAAACGCCATATAGTCGGTGTTTCTCAGTCTCATCATAGATTTTTGTCTGTCACAGTGTCTTAAGTTGTGTCCCATGCATGTTAAAGACAACCACAATGCCATGGTTTAGTTTTAGTATAAAGCAGTCACATCCGGTGTCCTGTTCATTGCCACTCGGTCATTTCCATATTGCTCCAATTTTTCCTTCACCCACAGCGGCACCTTCACTGACAATAGCACCACCTCCTGCCGCACCTAACGTAAAGCGTCGCACGCTTTCCGTCTGTGGGCTGCGCACGCCTGGAGTGAAAAACGCCTTCAGATATTGTTACGGAAATAAAGGTGACAAATAACAATAGCAACGCGAAGTTGTTGTGTTTTTTTAAAATGGGGAGCCGTGGCAATACTGGTTCCCGTCCAGTGACCACATTTGAGAGATTATTTTTTTTACTCTGGTGAATATTAAGAATAAACAAATTTTCCAATTTGACCTCCTTACAAGCAGATGTCACTGGTCTTGATCATGTTCAAATTAGGATCGTACAATAGGTATCTGGCATTAAACTTAACTCACAAAATACTATTGAAAATAGCTTTCCCCCCTCCCTCTTCTTTCTAACTCTTAGAAAGGGCTTTGGTGAAAAGTAGTTAAGTGTAGTTACGACTTTTTATCTTGTCTTACAAATTAATTAACTGATGTGAATTAAGACAATGTAAAGTGGTTGAGCAATTTGCGTAAATGTAAATATGAAAAATATTCACATGAATAACAATACCATTGTACAGACGTCAATGTGTTGTCACGTGAAATTCACCTCACCGTCAGTGATATAACATGCATCAGGATAAATTCTGTAACGCGCTATCTGCCCGTGTTTGTAACTGTTCGGGCAATCCACTTCGTGGAAGGTCTCACGTGATAAGAGCGCTCCCGCCCAACCAGGCGTTGTCACAGTTTATCTTACGTTAGGGTAAGGGAATTGGGGGGGGGGGGGGACGACAAGTTGGCTGACCTTTGTTGAGGTTGTATGGCGAAATAAAATATTCCTCCCCCCACCCCGGACACCGTTCGGGAGACACATGCTCACTAAATAATACCACAGACAATAATATTTTTTAAAAAATCAAAGTAAGCAGAGTCTGTCTTTAGACGCAGCTCTTTTAAGAAAACGAGATCCGCTGTGCAAAGGTTCGGCTCAAGTGTTGTCTGTCACTAAAGGAAGCCTCTCCCGTTAAATACGTTTATTATTAGCTTTAAATAGGGAACCTCTGGCGAACGGCAGCGAACGTGGGGGGGGGGGGGGGGGGGGATGTTCCCGTTACTAGACAAAAATCTGTCTGCGAGATATCACTGCCGAGGGGTAGTTTGGAGGTAGGGGGTTGTAAGCATCCAGGACGGCTGGATGGCAGACTAAGGTTGTGGTTGTGGTGGGGGAGGTGAGGCTGAGTGCTCGGGGGAAACGGAATGTAACGGAAGAAGGTTTCGACCAGGGGGTCTGAGATTCGGGTCGTCCGAGTCATGAGTGCAGGTGAATCGCTTTGACATTAATCAAATAAAAACCTTCATCAAAACAACTTCAGTAAATAACACTTTTTTTTAGTATAAGGTTATGTTTTACCAAGTCTGGACGCCAAGAGGTATACATTGTTTACACTTTAGAGATCGGTATGCATTTTTAAGCCCGTTAAAAACAAAGTTTTTGACTATAAATCTCTTATACATGAGACAGAACTAAAAGTATTCATTATGTTTAATACAATAAGCACCGCGCCACAAACATTTCCAGACTGATCGTGACTGAACTCCCCTTGCTGTAAAACACGGGAGTGTGGTCATGGAGTGAAATGCAGTGGACCTTGGAGGTCAACTATTCTATGGCAGACGGTTTCATAGAGATACATAGAGATAAACTAAAACTTCATTAATTTAATTACAGTACATTTGTTCGCTCTGAAATTTTGATACAATGCATTGTTAGGTGTACACAAGTGTATGTGCTAAATTTCACGAGAAGTGGGTCATTTTTTAAATGTTATTTTCCCGCCTGACCGACCACGACAGACACAGAGACAAGACTGTGAAGTTAATATAAGGGATTTAAAAATAATGTAGGTAGCATTTTAAAAAGTAGCTGTTTTCAACTTACAATTGACAGTCGTGTAACGATTAAAGTTGGTGTGCAAGTTTCATGTCAGCACTTGTGGTCAGTGAGGTAGTCAGTCCAAAGATGAAGATCTGTGGCCAACTGGCACCTGGTTTACGGGTGAGAGGGTTTTAAAGGAAGTGCGTATGAAGGCAACACTAAGCCAGCATTTATTTGTTTAATGATGCACTGGGCGTGCCTCTTTATACAGGATAGTATGCGGGTCTTTTAGCCAATAGCAAAGTGTGGATCTGGGCATCCCAAGAGGGATGAGCTGTTGGAAAACTTTCTACCATAAGTTGAGCGGATGAGGGATTCTCTTATATAACAAGGTAGCGTCTACTGTGTCATTTTAAAACTAAAGTTTATCATTGGGGGGGGGGGTCTTAACCTTGGAATTCGCTATTTATTAACGAAGGTTTTGTCCGTTCCATTATCATAATTTCTGATAGGTACAACAAATGAATCTTTAACTCGAATACGAACTCGTAAACCATTTTATAGAACGTCCACTAACCTTGTCAATAGTTTTGTGAATTCTATAACTAAAGCCTCCCCCTCCCCCAACTGATAAGAGAGAGAAAGAGAAAGCGAGAGAGAAAGAGAGCGAGAGAGAGAGAGAGAAAGAAAGAGAGAGAGAGAGAGAGAAAGAAAGAAAGAGAGAGAAAGAGAGAGAGAGAGAGAGATAGAGAGAGAGAGAGAATAACGTTTAAATTCATGTTTGACTTTACTCTGACTGACACTAGTCTTACACATTTATATATAAATTGTTTACAAGTCTCGTTGTATGTTAACTCAGAAGTGCTCTCACTGTATGTTAACCCAGAAGTGCTCTCACTGTATGTTAACCCAGAAGTGCTCTCACTGTATGTTAACCCAGAAGTGCTCTCACTGTATGTTAACCCAGACGTGCTCTCGTTGAATGTTAACCCAGAAGTCCTCTCGTTGTATGTTAACCCTGAAGTGCTGGTAAGCCGATATCTCCCGATGCACGATATTAAAGATTAATACCTTATCATACTTTGGTCGCATCAATGCTATCCGCAGGTGGTCCGCTTTCACTTTGTGCTCAGTGATACCAAGGACTATGCCAGGGGTGAAGATCACAGCGCCAGAGAGTTCATTGCGTTCATTGGTAAATAGTACTATAAAAAACATACGGAGACGTAATCCTTGTGCAATCAATTAGATCGTATGCTATTGGACCCCGTCAGCGTGCTGGCCCGCTTTAAGATAAGAGAACTTCCAAAATCATACATAAACATACACAAAGTAGTTCTAAAGATAATAGAATGTTGAATAGGACGTATGCATGAGATTGTATGGCAGGCCAGACAATTACAAGATAACGCGGCGCCAAACTAATAAAAGGACACTGTGGGGTTCTTACAGTGGTAAACGGATTTAAATAGAAACGGACACCAGAAATCTTTGATAAAATCGCCATTTAATGCACTTGTAACATATATTTGGCTTCTAATTTCTTCAATAGAGAAACACATTTAATCGCTGTGCTTACTCAGACGATGTTCAAATATCATGTGGCCTTCAGCCACCCACTGACAATTTGGGTCGACGTCCTTCTTCGGTGTTTGCAGAAAGTTGGTGCGTTATTTTGACATGCCAGAGAAAACGACTAATGCTTCAATATTCACGCATTACTCCGGGTACGATTCCACATTGGCGCATTCATAAGAGAATGGCAAACATACATGATTGTCTAAAATACCTAGGCTATCGCTTCGCTAAAATAGACTATGTATTTTTTGTTATCAAGAATCCCATTTTCCCGTGTTTGTGTGTTCAACAATATCCAGTATTAGTTCACTCATAAGTGAAACTGTAATAGACTTTAAAAAACAACACCAAAATATAAAAAAAACAACAACAAAACAAACAAAACAGAAGTTATCCTTTTACCAGATATCCCGCAAGTTTTTAAAGAATTATAGCATTGAGCAACGCTGACTGCGCCAAGTGTGGATCAGATTTCAAGTGTATTTCACAATCTGTTAAACTATAGATTCAGGTCGACAATATCAGGGAGAAACACACAAAATAGTTTTATAAACTAAACAATGAAATCGTGCTATATAATGCAACCACAACTAACGTAGGCGCATATAGTTGATAAATGGGGGGGGGGTGTTGGTGCTTTGTCCCCCCCCACTCAAACGGCCCGCGGGCATAAAGATAAGCTACCTAACACGCAAAAAAAAAAAATCCCACAACAAACACATACAACATATAATATAAAACACCACACTCCCCCCCCCTCCCAACCCTTTGGAGAGAACCCTCTGCAGTGATTACACATGCCTGCACGCACCCATGCATAAAAAAATACCACTTTCATTTAGCGTTTTCTCCCCCAACACATGCTTTGAGCTTAAACTCGCGGATGTAACCCGAGACCCCATTAGACAAACACGGTGCATGCGGTTAGGGGAGGAAGGGTTGCCGGGGTGATGTGGCCTCCCTCTCGGAGATATTAAAGGAGGTTTAGGGTAAGGCGGTCGAAAGGTGTTGGCGCGGTGTCGTGGTAATGTTTAAAAATAACCTAAGTGCGGAGGGTGAAAACGGGGGAATGCTACGATTAAGTATCAATAATCACACGCCGAGTAGTTTTAAGCCAGCGTGTCTCGATGGCTGCAAGGTCAGAAATACAAAGGAAGACAGTTTTGACTCCGGGTACAAATAAATTGAAAAACGCGTACATTCTCGTAGAGATGAGATATCTCACCAATTTCTGCAATAGGCGGAAATCTATCACTAGAAATATTCGGGGTGTTTGGACAAATCGCATTTATATATAAATCAACTATTTGGTCATTCGGTGAGGAGTTATCTCAGGTCTACAGAGATATTTCTTTATTCTTGGCATAATGGACTTGAACAAGAACTACATCTCGCTGAAGACTACATGATACCAAAAATTGTATAAGCTTATTTTACTTCTAAATTTATGCTTTAACACTTGGTTCACGAAAACACGGTCTAAAAATAGTGATATTGTAGAATTACATGAGATAAGACGTGTTACGGTCTGAGAAATGACAACGCTTCGTCTAAAGGAAAAAAAAAACATAATAAATTGGTCATTAGTTAGCGATGAATCCCAAATAATTTTTCAAACTCTTTTATGTTTTACTCCTCTATAAAATTATTTATTGACAGCACGAGATTTCAGGACAATGAATTTTCACCTACTTATTCAACGCAGCATCGCCCTTCTGGGCGGTGATTCTCGAAAACTTATTTTGTGCACTTTGAGGGGAGGGGAAGGGAGAGATACCGCCAGGTATTAAAGTTGGAGCTTTTAAGGTATACTCTTAAAACCCTGGGTGGGTTTAAAAACTCCAGATTGGTATCTTTAAAGAAAAGGAAGGGAAAAAACACAGAAAATGCAGTACGTAAAAGTGTATAGGTACGCGGTGATAAAGAAAACTGCGTGATAGAGGTAGGTGTGAGGTGTTTTAATAGAACACAGTGCTATTGTGTGGTATTCTCTAAACCAGTTTTCCCCAGAAAATCACCGAGCAGATAAATACATTTATAAACATAATAACGATTAATACGAAATAATGATATATCCCCCAACACAACACTAAACACCAAAATATACCAACAAACAGGAAATTGAACCATTTTTTACATCTTTTATAATAACATGAACTAGCGGCGTCTGCTTACCGAAAAAACTTTGAATCGATTTTTAAATTACTTCCTCGTAAGTTAACGAGCTGAACATTTGCAGGCAGACTCGTGCCGATGATAAAAATGAGGTATCAAAATTTCAGATCGATCGAATATACTGTAATTAAAATGATGAATTTTTAGATTATCAATATTTATTTCTATGTAGCATGTTAATTTTTGTGCAAGTTTCGCGGTGCGTATTATATTGAACGACATTTTTAATACTTTCCTGTTGCGCTGTGCGGTGCATATTATATTGACGATACTTTAAAAAAAAATATATTTTCGATCTGTAAATGTAAATGCTAATCTGTCTCGCGGTGCGCACTATGATAAACTTGCTTTTTATAACCCTTTCCCGTGATCAAATCGATCTGTTGTATTGCGGATTGCGATGCGTATATAATGAACATTCTTTTATTTTATGACTCGAATATAAAGGATTTATAGTCAAAAATACTCAAAAACTTGTTTTTAACGGGGTTTTTTAATTGTCAAATTTCTAGGGGATTAATGAATTTTCCTAGTAATTTGCCATCTCCGGATATTTTTTTCCCGCTCACGTAAGTAAATATTAAAACTGCGTGGCGTCATTCTTTGGGCTATTAAAATCAATACAGGACTGCAACCTTCGTCTGGAAGAGCAGTACATCAGAGGTCGGGCAGGGGATCCATTTTGTGGGTACGAACGGCCAGCCGCTAAAAACAAAAACAAAACAACTCTCCTTTGTTGTGGGTTTATTTATACACATTTAAGATCCTTTATTCCGAAAATTCCAAGTACAAAAAAAAAAGTCTTATCATGAGGGGCAGATTTCAAGTCCCGACATAAAGCTCAAATTTTTATGAAATAATTAAATGGACAAAGTCCGTTAATAGGATACACCTTGTGATTTTAATCTGAAGGGTTTTAAATGGTGCTCTCTGGGAGTAATATATGCGAAAAAGAGATGGACGAAAAGAGGCTCCAAAATTCAGGTTGGACATAGCATTTAATGTGTTGAATACATACTAAAATTACAACATTTACATTCATGCCAAAATATATAGCTTGCATATCGTTTGTTGCTGGTCTACGTGCCGACCTCAAGCTGCCTTATATTTGTTTCTTGTGTGAGGTTAAACTATTTCCGTCTTTTATCATTTTCTTTACATTTGAATTTTTTTTCTAGTTTGTGTAGGGGAAAAATTACGAGATTTAAAAAGTAAAAGAAATGTTTGACAAAATGGTTTCTGGGAATAAGGTGGGAGGGAGCATTCATTGAAATTCTAAGAATACCCAAATGGCATTAACCAAAATGAACACTGTAAATTAGAGTGTGTATATTATTTAAATTTTTACTCTGAAGATTTTTATACTAATTGAAATGAAAATATTTTAAAACAACTTTTAAATTGCTAAAATATCAGCCTACTCACTCAGAGATGAACATATATATAATAATATGTAACACTCACATTTACCAGCAACATAAATATTCATATGCAGCATCAAGAAAAACGAAATGGATAGAGAGAAAGTGACTAATGGCATACATTTTTAAAATGAGAACTACGAAGACAAACATGTTCGCGGTGTTGTCAAGGCCTAGAGATATCCGCAGGATAGCCCAGCGAGACTAGCGCGTGTAAACATGTGTGAGCAGCAGATAATGCACTCGAGGTGGCCTCACACTGCAACAAGAGACCTAGTACCTATTATATCTCTATACACCTCTCTCTCTCTCTTTCTCGCGGCCGAGACGATGAAGTGGGGAGGCTTAAGAACAATCAATCCGCCGAGGATGTGTCTTGAGACGGGTTGTTGTTTTTTTTCTCTTTCTTCCCGAGAGTGTTCAGGCGAGAGTAAATATGACCGCCCACATACTGCAAAATCCGTTCCTCCAACACGGACGTGGCATTCCGCTGTGATATCTATTCATTTTATCTCACAGGCCATCTCACCCAGCCCACAAGCGAAATTTTACTGATTCGGTTAACTAAACAATAAAACACAATTTGTTTCAAAAGTCTCATTGTGGGTTAACAGAATCACACAATACGCTGAAACCTGTTTACATTATTTCCCATTATTGTAAATCTAAAACTCCTTAAAATATATCTGAATCTGGTACCTAGTTGGAAGTCTACATTGCTGGATGTATTTAATTATTAAAAGAAAGTTCTACTGTTTCAAAATACAAGAAGTTTGTTGTGATATTTTCCAAGTCACTATTTTAACAGCACATAACACTAGAAATTCAAGATGATTTAATTACATCCAATTAATATAAGAACATAAGATTGATAGGCCAAGATCATCACATAATGATGTTTCGGGAATATCCTTTATATATGTCGAGCAGCAACATAATTTTGTATGTATATATCAATATATGTCAAGAATGTTAGAAAAATTGGACCGGAAAATCAGATTTCTATCCAAGAACGTAAGAAGGATACTGCCCATATTCTCCTACCGTCAAATAATGACCATCAAATAAAACGTAGAGTCGATGAGAAATGAATCTTCTAACAAACTGCTATTTTATAGAATGGTGCAACAAGAAACCCCAGCATGTTGGTTAATGTCGTTTCAGGTCTGGAGTCTTAAACATTTGGGATTAGGTTAAATTATCAGTTATCCACCAACGTTATCGGGTCATCGCTTTATTGTCCCTGTAAATTTCCATGGTAACTGTAGACGCTTGATTAAAAGCGTTCCCGATTTCGGACACAAAACGGAGGGGCGCGATAGCTGGAATATATATATATATATACGCATACACAAGTCCAGGATAAAAAAAATCCAAGAGGTTAACATCTGGTGAAACAATGTGAAAAAATAAATATCGCAGTATTAAGGATGAACACTGGAACGTACACCCCTCAAAGTACGCGACGGGGAAAAAAAAGTTCAATCCCATGAAACTATTAATATTTGAACGTCCCTACATCTGCACATTTATTAGAGCAATATGTAAATTTCCGTTAAGAAACAAAATAGACACACCAAGCGCCAAATGCGATTGGGCTACCGTAAAGCAGTTCAGGTTCTAAGAGTCATATAGTAAGGGAGTCAGTGATGACAGTATTTGTGTAATACATAATTTAGCAAAAGCCGATAAATAGCATTTACTGGGCATAACAACGTAACTTTAAACCAGAGATGCATGCGTAAGCCACTATGTTCGCACCTCGACTTTAAGTACAACTAAATATGTTACGTTGACAGACAGTATGTGCTTAACACACACAACGAAAAAGGAAATAAATAAACTCTCAAAATATCTTCCGTATTCAAAACTACATCAAGGTACTTTAAAACGAATGCATCTATAAAAGCTGTTTTATATATGAACTTAAAATTAGCCCCTCTCCTTTTTTTAACAAGGTCGGCAATTCCCTCGGTTAAATTATGAGTTATAAATCCTACTCAGTGGAGAACCACTTGACAACTCACAGAGAAATGAGGATTCAGGTTGTAATAGGCAGCGGAGGCAATATTTCACGCGTGCACACCTGAGCCGCTCATTAAAATGTGTATTAAACATACATACACTTCACAAACAGCAGTGCGCATCAGATTCACAAAAGCATCTATCCGGTATATAGTGAACGCTCTGACCCCCACTCATCACCAGAAAGCAATATGATATGTATTCCATCCAGCAGTCATTTATACTTAAAGCGTTTTCCTACTACCTCGTAACCTATGTTCCCTTCAAGCTGCGCGGCTGCACTGTCGCGCAGATATCTTGCCGACGCCACGCAGCAGTTTAGAATTACCATGCAGCAAATTTTGAAGGAAAAGAAATTGCACCAAAAAATGAATGCTGTGCAACTTTGCACACGAGTTTCTGTAACTTTGCACACGGAACTACGAACCTTAGAAGGAACATTGCTCGTAACCCTGAAATGTTATTTATTTAACATTTGCGCCATTTTATTTCCGCACCTTCCATCCCAAAATTTTCATCCGTAATTTTTGTTTAATTTGCTTCCCTGCACTGATCTCCTGGTTAATCTTGGTTTTGGATGTAAGCTTGTACTTTTTACATCAATATGAAAGCTCATAGAATTAAAACGCATCTGCCTATTAAAGCTTAGCTGTCAAATAATCATATATTAGGTATTTTTATAGCGAGCTATCTTGGCCTCGGGTCACCGGACTTAACATAAAAAAGTCGTGACATATACATTTGAATACATAACATTAGTATGATGTTTTTTTCGTTGTTTTCGGAATATGCTGCTGAATTATCAACCAAGACTTTGTTTTTATTTATTAACCGAATACAGAAATCTTGAAGAAATAAATATGTTTGCGATTTTGAAGTATACGATGATTCAGTATTTAATTTAACCCATGAAAACATTACATAGACTAGATCTAGATCAACATGTTTTTTTTTTTTGTTTGTTTGTTGTTTTTTTTTTGTTTTTTTTAAACATGTGAACTAAAATAAAAGGACATAGATCTAGCAACAAATTAGAATTTTCACACCAAACCGGGTATTTATAAAGAAACAAAGTGGTGGTAAAGTGGTAATGCCAAAACTTGTGATAACTGAGCCGCGGTCATGTGTACTAAGGTAATTACCTGTTGATCGTGTGGCCATGCGGTGGCGTCGATACAGGTGGAGGTTGCTGTAGTGGTGGTGTGGAAGGGGCTGTAGATAACTTGATGGTGGTGGGCCCAGCAGTTCTGTTGACAAACAAAAAAATGTATATATGAAATGTTGAGAATGGTAGAAAGCCCCAAATTTAATGTTTATTTTTGCAAAACTTTGCATCCGTCAAAACTATGATTGGAAGCAAAAAAGCTTTGTGTAAAAAGAATAAGTTTAAACAATTCACACTGATTGGGGTATTACAAACAAAATTTACAAAGTGAAATGATGTGCTGAGTAGTGGTAAACATCTTTACGATTGCATTGATTGAAGAATACTTTATATAAATCTTTCGAACTGCCCTTTCACTTTTTACAACAAAATATTGAATAAACAATCTGTAAAATCCAAATCTGCAATAAAGGCTTCAATATATATTTTTTAAAAACTTGACAAATGTTAATGTTTTTACGAATGCCTATAATTGATGATTGTCAAGAAACCATACAAAAATTTCAACGCGCAACAAGCTTAATAGTCTAGCATGGACAGGAGAAAGTATACATTTCTTGACTTTAAAATAGAGCACAAGAAGATGATGAACACAAATACTTAATTACAGTTACCGAGAATTTGTGCAACTAATTACATGCTAAAATCGCCAGCACTGTGCAACCATGAATATGTTGAATACGTCAACTGATCTCTAGTATCGCAGTGAATCCTAATCAGCTCCTAAACACCTGATAGTTTCAAATCACATCATCCCCGATACCTTACAAGCTACACAAGTAACAAAACAGTATTAATAAAACGTTAAGCTCCGTCATTTCAAGCAGCACTTATATTAATCAAACAGTTGAAGGCGCCACCACTAAACCCTAGTTCAGGAAGCCATAATTATAAACATGATCCGCTTACAAGCCCACACACACCCGCTCGTCTTGTCTAGTGACCTTTCCGCTTGCGTCAATCCAAGAACGGCAATAACGACACCGGCTTATTTCCAGCCTCCCTTCAGAATTCAAACATTAATAAATAATGACCAATCGAAAAGCTTATCTTTCACTCACCCTCAACTTTTCATTTATCTTTTTGGTTTTGTTTTATTGTTGTTATTTTTTTTTAAAAAATATTTGTTTAACGAAATATTACAAGAATAATTCCGTTTCTGAAGTCCAGTGTTTGATACACTGTAGAGTCATTAAGAATTGTTTGCCATGAAATACGACATGGAACAAGAGTCAACATGCTGGGATGAAGTGAGGCGGAATGAAGGGCTGCGAAGCTATGTCATGACAGCCGTGTGCGGGTTTGATAAAAATAATGCAGGTGCCAGCCTTATGAAGTTCGTCACTGACATGTCGCACGGCGTTGGCTGATGACAAGTGCGAGTGGCGGCTGTAATGTGCGGAAAACGTCGGCGCCCTTCTGCGCTCCGGCTGCCATGACGTCATTACGATGGCTAATAAATGATGAGGTAAATGTTTGTCTTACTGCCTTGACACCATACGTCATATGATGTATATATCAAAACGTGTAGGTTGTTGCGATCGATGGAGACAGGCGGCACAATCTTACGTGTATACTTAATATAGAAAATTACGAACTCATATCAAAAAAGCATTCTGCATTGCGTTGTCTTTTTGTGTTTGTTCCAATATCTTTAAAACATGAATGCGTTTTCAACCACTATGACTGCATCAAAAAATGCGCGTCAAAACATTCAGATTACTTCTTATATTGTTACAGGTCAGGCAAAATAGTAAGAGTGTTGTCAGTTTGTGCCTAAATAGCCAGAAGGCAGGCAGTATGGTCAGAATGAATACAAAAATAGTCAAAAAGCTGCCTATATAGTCAGAGGGCAAGAAGTATAGTCAGAGTGCTTACCAAAGTAGTCAGAAAGCTATTTGGGCATTCACTCTGACTACACTGCCTGGCTTCTAAGAAGTCAGAAAGCTGTCTGGGGGCAGGCAGTATGACAGAAGAAAAGAAAGGTTGGAAGCCTGAATAGTCAAGTGCAGATCTGCCCTGAACTGTCAATACCAATAAGCTACGTATATATAAAACTCATCAGTGACAAAATTACAAGCAATCGGAGATTAGGTACAATAAGTTACATTAGTCTTTTATTGATTACATTTCGAACCTACAAGTCTGGACTCTATTTTCTTAAACGATTTAATATAAGTGAAATGAAATGAGCACCATGTGTATGTGTTTTTTTTTCTACCTTCTATTTAATAAATCACGTTAAAGTTAAACAAAGAACAAAATACACGATAAATGCAAAAGTGTAAACCAATAACGGTAAATAAAAACTTTGGAACATAATTAGGGCTGCGGAAATTAACGATTAATTTCTCGATTAATCGGTAAAAATTTTATCCATTAAAATTATTTTAATCGATAAAATAGTGATTAAAATTAAAGAAAATAATTTAAACAATTTTTTTTATTTATTAATAAATAATTAATTATTGATATGTATAATAATAGTTTGATTTTTTTACGTACAAACTTCTCCATTTAAAAAAAAAGATTTTTAAAGTGTAAACTTTAAAATAAAAGTTTCTATAAGGAAAATGAAAAAAAAATAAACCATGTTTTTACTTAATTAAAAATAACAAAATTTAAATCCATTGACATTTAATTAAACTACTTATATTTAAATATATCTACTAAACTATATTTTTAAATTAAAAACTCTTAAGTTATAGACTTTTTATGAAATTTTCAGTTAAATAACGTCATACTCATACATGTTATTTTCAGCTTTAATCAAAATTATCAATTAATTATTCGGTAATTTTTCAAAAGTTAACTCTTAAATTTAAATTAATCGATAACAGCCCTAAACATAATACAATATAATAAAATAGTACGTAGATTTGAGGTGATTTCTTTTTACCTAAACTAAAACCACCAAATAGAATTTTTCCTATGCTTTCAAGCTTCTAAGCCGGCCAGCTAGTTTTGCAAATCAGCTCTTGTTTTATATTTTTATATCCTTTATATTAACCTTTTTAATATTTTCCTGTCGCGCGGTGCGTATTATATTGAGGATACTTTTTAAAAATATATTCCCGATCCGTTAATATTTATGCTAGTCGGTCACGCATTATATTAAACATGTTTTTATAACCCTTTTCCCGTGATCAAACTGAGCTGAAATTTAGCATGCAGAATGTAGTTTTTTTTTTTTTAAATGTTTACTATAAAACCTTTATATTTGAGACATAACAAAAAATTTTGATTTGTGTATTGTCGTGCGATGCGCATTATAGTTCAGTCTCGAATATAAAGGATTTATAGTCAAAAACTTTGATTTTTACGTTGTTGTTTTTTTTTTAAAATATGGCTCTATACCCCAGAGCTTTGGAGACGCAATCACTATATCTTTAGACGAGCAACCAGCCACAATGCAAGAGCGAAACGTGTTGATTATAATATCAATAACGCTGTAGATGGTGATAAAAGCGATATCTCTCCGATCATATTTTACCAGGAGAGCTACAAGTAATGATGCCACTTTGGGAGGTGAGCCTTGTGAGGAGCTCTGTAATTTGATCTAGGTGCGAAAATAGACCGGCGGCTCTGACATTTTAAAATGACTTGAAATACACACGTAGCGGATTGAGATAATTATATTTCATTTTTAAATGTTTTCATTTTCCTTGCTTAAAGAGCGATTTTGTGACGCGGTTGTCTTTCACAGTTTAAAAACAAAAAAAAGGTTACAGCTATTTGGTTGGCAGAGCCGGGCACGTTGCTGTGCGTCAATTTCTGCGGGTTTCGTCAGATCATATCGATACTACGGCTTTCTGGCAGATGGTCGGGTATCACCAAATCGATACTGAAGTTTGTACGGAAAGGATTTTTTGTTGGGGTTAGTTGAGTCGATTCCCGATTTTGTTAATTTTTTTTCTTTATGTTGAGCCGAGTATCATCCAATTAGCTAACTTGTATCACTTAAAAGACTGCCCCGGGGCTATTAAATTACTTCAGACCTATACACCTACGCCAAGAGTTCGATTGTGTAATTTTTTAACGCCGCGGTGTCACCGTATACTCCTGGCCGTTCCAATACTCTCAGCAATGCAGTAACCGCGCGCACGAAACGTAAAATGTGATCTCCAAGGTTTGGAATTGTGTCTGAGCGTGCGTTGGTAATTACCGTGCTAATTAACGCAAAAATCACACAAGCTTTTAGAGGTGTGTGCAGTGATAATGAAGAAATAAATTGGTTGAAATACTGAGTCCCGCGTTGATGTAAAGGTGTGATGAAAATTGTGACGGGTCTCCAGAGGTATGCGATCATTGTTATTGGCATGGGACCCGGTGGAATAGATAGGAAAACAACAGATATTTTAGGGACGGTTGTGTCAAAGATGGCTAATTACATCGGGTCACCAGGAAACTCAACATGAACCAGGCTTATTAGAAGGGATACGGGGGCAAAACTACACGATATGCCATGAATTCAATTAAGCCTAATATCAGAGGCTGTCTGTTAAAAGTGTCGATATGACTCGATATTAAATTAGAATCTCTGCTTTAAATTTCGTTAAATTACATAATGCGAAGGTTTAATTAAGAGTGAAAGTCGGTATCTGTGAATGACCTATCAGAAGTTGATTTTAAGATGCCAATAATTTCGTGGAATTTGCAGTTTCAGAGTTTGCGCACCGTTTAGCGGAGGTAAAAAAAACAAAAAACAACTTCAATCAACTCAGGGATGGAAATGAGGGAAAGGTTTATTCTTACAATAAATTTAATTAAAGTTGTCCCGAAGATAATTCTTTAAACTCTAAATGACATAGTGAGTCAATAGTATAATCCAAAACAACAATGCCGGAACTCACTTTACGCATACACACATTGGTTGTTGTACTTGAAAAAAAAAAGTTTGCTGACTGGCGAGTTATTATTATTATATTTTTTAGGGCTGTTATCGATTAATTTAAATTTAATCGTTAACTTTTGAAAAATTATCGAATAATTAATAGATAATTTTGATTAAGCTAAAAATAAGATGTATGACGTCATTAAACTGAAAATTTCAAGGGAAGTAACAAAAACAGGCAATTAAGTTGTTTTTTTTTTAAATTTAAATATAAGAGCTTATTTTAAAGTTTACACTTACAAAATCTTTTTTCTTAAATGGAGAAGTTTGTACGTAAAAAAAAGCAAACTATTACTAATTATTAATAATTAATCATTTATTCATAAATCGGATTTTTTAAAAAAATACCTTTCAATTTAATCGCTACTTTATCGATTAAAATAATTTTAATCGATAATTTTTTTACAGATTAATCGAGAAATCAATCGTTAATTTCCGCTGCCCTAATTTTTTTGAAAACGACTTTTGTCTTTTAAGTACTGTATTTGAATTAATAACCCTCTACGAAAGTTGATAACATGTTATCACTATGTTGAAATTATGTTTAGTTGTATTTAAATAACACATTCAGCCGAAAATGAAATCATCATATAGAACTACTAACAGAACGAACAAACCATTTAATAACACAATTAAAAATGTTATTTTGGTTTAAATCAAACTTCTAACAAATCCTATTTAGTAAATCCAAATCAGCTCAAAGCTATTTCAAGCAAAATGTTGAGTTCTGACATGTGAGGATCCAAGTATTGAGGTGACTCGTTGACAACCCCCCCC
>MUZC01002392.1:16017-35863 GCA_002072015.1 Radix auricularia | reverse complement strand
CCCAACCAACCAAAACACTCCCACAAAAAAAAAAAGTTAAAAACTAAGTCGACCGCTTCCCATAATGTCGGCCCGAGTTATCAAGGCGTACAGGAACACGGCCCTTCTAGACCAAACGCTCCATCTTATGAGGTATATAAAGACTGACATCCTAGAAACGTAAGCTTATCTTGTAATTTATGCTTATCTTTTAATATTATCACCATTTTATGAGGGAGGAGAGGGGCATGTTCCCATAAATGTATTCTGTGTCCCACTTCAACGCCGCCCGGGCGTTCTCGTACCTCAACACCTCGAGGCTGCAAAAGTCGAAAGCCTTGCAACCTTCGTAATCACACAATTAATTAAATTGTACTCTTCCACTCCGGTGAACGGCCGTGACTCTCGCGACCCTGTCACCCTCGGCCCTCGCCTGGCTTTCGTCTAAATGACGCTATCGCGAGGGGAAGATAATAAATAGTCCTTGGATAATCTTAATAAAGTGATAATTATAAAAACAGTTAACAAAACCTTCAAAAAATTAACGGAGAACCAGCTTGTATCCCACGGAAACCAGAACTGGAATACATGAGCATGTATCCAGTTATAAATCTTCGAAAAATAAGCTTTTAAAAGACATGTGACCAAAAAAAATATTTTATTTAAAAAAAATAATAAAAACTTAATTTTGTTTTAAAGCTTTAGAATCCCAAAGTAGAAAGTCTCGTTTATGGGTTTTACCGAAATTACGCTCACTATCTAGAGTCTATATTGCAAAGTAATTTTATGACAAAGCTTTCTATTCTATACACGGATTCTTTTCAAAATTTAATTTGTTTTAAAAAAAAGATATTAAACTTTCTTTTTTTGTAAGAGAGAGACAGAGACGAACAAAAAATAGTTTTCATGTGAATATTAACGATTGAAGTTTTCACTGCCTATCATATTGCCGGACATAGCTTAAGGCCGTGCTTTAGAAATCAATTCTCCCAGACAAAAAGGTTGCAGAAGGTATACATTTTCTTGAAACGTCTACTTCGGTCATATTTTATCCAAAGTGGTATTCAACGGTAAACATTTCTGAAGTAAATTCAAGATATTATTCCACGATACCTACCTGCGGGTCGGATTTTTTTATAGGTGGTTGGGGGGGCAGTGTTAACTTTGAAGTATGTTTGAGAATTTATTATAACTTAACAGTTTAACTAAGAAATGTATGCTGAGATTTTATCATATAATTCATTGTTTTCCCTCGTCTCGTCTCTGTCGTTATATTAACAAGTATTATATCTTATATCAAGTTTTAACAATCGTTAGGAGTTAAAAATAGTGGCTTAACGAAGTTGATGATCAATACCCTTGACGTCACGAGCGCTGTTGAGATATCTAAATAAATGTATTTGATTTCATGGCCCTGGCGTTATGTTACACCAATGTTATGTGTATATATAAACCTTACTTCCCTGGACGAAAGTTCTGAAGCACCTGCTCAAATCAATTAGGTGAATATTCATTGGAAAGCAATCATCATCCTCTGGAATAACACGCTGATATTTTTAGTTATATTTATGAAACTTGTGGAAACTTTTCTCCATTTTTGTATTTTAATTCTAAAATCTCTCAACGAGATTCATGTTTTTTATCGGTATGAGGACTTGTCATGTAGATGTATATCCATTTTTTACAGCTAAAAAGTGTGTTCACTTTTTTTTTTTAACCACAAAGAACAAAGACGAAAATAGAATGTGTGGGATTGTTAGCAACACTTGGATTAATAAAGGCGATTTACACCCAAAAGTAAGAGGTCTGACTGTCAAGATTTTCTTTACTGCGAACTCTGTGAGTTAGAATGTAACCATCGTAACCATCGACGTGTGAGTGGGAGAATTTATTTTTTTTTAAATATCTTTTTTAACCTGCAGACGAGGTCATCATATCATACACCCAAACGGGAAACTTTTTACGGAGTGGTAAATGAATTAGGCAGGCACTTTCATCGTTAAATTTCTATTATGCTTATAAATAATAAAGCCTGTTGTTTAATATTTTCCTTCACTTTCAAAATTTGAAGAGGAAATATTTTTGTCGAGACGGTGAGATAAAAAAAAATTCACCAAAATGGTGTTTTTTTTATTTTTTAATTTTTAATTTTGTAAAGAAAAAAAAAATGAATGCAATGTGGGAATACAGAAAAACCATTGCTAGGACTGTGAATCCGACCCCCCCCCCCCCCCCCCCCCGACCCAAACATTTGATTTCCAAAGCATCTATTATCTGTCATGCCTTGACGTCCCGTTTCCAGGCCAGAGCATAGTGATAGTAAACAGAGAACAGCAGCATACTGTATTCAATACTATGGAACACAGGTTTGAGAATAGCATTAGTTCCGGCTAAAATGGAAGAAAATTACAGAATGGATGGCGAATTATTACTAGCAGTGAATGGCAAATGACGAAGTGTTAAAACTCGTTCATAGAGAAAATAATTCAAAGATGGTTTTAAATTCCCCAAAGAAATATTATACATTTTGTAATCATCATTTTATTAAATTGGGTTATATCACAAGACATAAAATGTCATTGGCTATGGAGACCTAACATCTAATGTCTCAAAGCAAAGATATCGCCTACTCACTGTTTCTTTCTGATCTCTCCCTTTTCCAGTTTTAATAATGTAATCTTACTTTACGTCTTAATAGACATCGCTCTATATTTCTTTCATTTCTTCTTTCTGTCTCATCTATTTCTACCTCTATCAACTCATCCTGCCCATTCCATTTCGTCTCGCTAATTTTTTAAAATGTCTAAATCTTTATCTTTCTTTTTTTAACTGACACTCTCAGCACTCTCTCTCTCTCTCTCTCCCTCGTTCTTTCTCTCTCCCTTTCTATTTATCGGCACCTCCAATTTTCTGTGATTTTGTTTTTTTGTTGGTTTTGTTGAGCCACACCACCTTTCTATTAATATTTATTTTTATTTACTGGGTAATGTTTTTTAAAAAAGGTTTTAAACGCAGTTTAAATAAATAGTCCTTCGGGTATTAAGTTAAAGTAATTTTCTGAAGTCTCTTCCGTAACTGCGATAGCCTTCGTCATAGAAGAAACATAACACTGACGACAAAAAGTATTTGCTCTATAAGAAAAGTAGGACACTCTCTTCGACCATTTTCCCAAATGTCATTGTGTTTTTTTCTGTTATATAAGCTTTACTAATGATAGACTTACATTTAATTGTTTTATGTTAAGCCCTAAGAGATACATCCCCCACCCAGCCATTTAAAAATTATAATTGCAAGGTGTATTTTTAGATATAGTCTGATGCCATAGAGATCAGGTGACCTCGCTTAAAAAAAATGTTATTTAGATAAAGCTCATAAGCCTTATCAGCGTTTTAAAGGAAAGAAGGTTTTATCTAGGCAAGTTTATTTGACTTTTTTGTCTGATGCCTCTAATAATCCTCCTACACAAAAACTTTATTGAACGTTCGCTGCGAAGACAAGATTAAACTTACGTTGTCATTTCAAATGTAAACAAATATTTGATTAAGTGATACGGATAACGCATATGAGTGTATAGACACTTTTACTTCCCAATGTTAACATATTGCATGTATTATAGCATGACTCACTTATCTAAGGTAATAAAATGTGGGCGAATTAACAAACAGCCGGGAAAGAAATGAACACATAATTTTACATTTTGCAGGTTGAAGAAATACAAAGAAATAAGGTATTATTGATGGATGCTCCATAACGATATTATTTATTATATTTTGTATCAAAAAGTGTTCAGCTTTGGAATCCTTTCGATTGCCCTCTGTATACCCTCAGTTTAATTAATATTAACGAGACATTATTAAATAAACGAATAACGAAACCGGTCAAATCTAAATAATCATAAGATACACACTAATTAAAAATGTAAACATTTATGATATGTTTATAGAAAAATAATAAGTTATGCTTTTTAGTTACATCCTTTGTGTCTTAGAGCAGATAATTCATTTCATGAATTTAAAAAAATGCAGAGCCGCACAATATGCAATTCTTAGAAAGACATGGGGATGTGCCGAACATAAGAAACTTCCCACAAACTTATCAAAGCAAACATCCAGCCAGGCGCGCAACTTTGAAAAAAATTACTGGAGTCTAGGTAGCCATTGATAATTTGAGGAACCACTGTCAGTGTTGGGCGAAGTCCGCGTCTACAACTTTACGAAAGTTTAAATTTGCCGATGAAACAGATTTTTTTCACTTATTCTAAAGCACTGCACCCAACTTCTGCCCGGCGACCCTCCATCTTTAATCCTGCTATTTCATGACCGTTTCCTCGTATGAAAAATACCACGATCGATTGTTATCGCCACGGCATCATGTGGAACTAATTTCGGCACGTTATTTCCTCGCGGTGTGATACATAAGCGTCTAAAGACCGTGGTGTGTCGGTCGGATTCACAGTGGGAGGGATGCTAACTCACTTTTGCCCATACTCTCTTTCAACATGAGTCAGGGCATCACTGGCAAGCTAGACAAACTCTATTTTTAAATGGGAACGGACATCTATTTTCACGCTTTTCATTCCCCATGCTCCATGCAGTTAATCTCGGATGTTATAATCCAGTTTAGCTGTGGGGATAGACTATGTGGAAACTACATTTAAGAAAGAATGAAGTGGCTGCGCGTCCTTTCTAAAAAAAAAATAAATAAATGACTAAGGCGTTGAAAGAAGAAAAATACGACCGACTGAATTGCCTTACGTCTGATGAGCAGATCTTATGGCTACAACAATAAATTCAAGCAGACAAATTTTATTTCACGGCTGCTCGCTCTTTCACGTCGGCTACCCACTGAGGCGGGACGGGTGGGAAGCGGGACAGGAGAGTAGGTAGCTATCGTATAACATTTTCTAACGCAAATTGCAAACACCAGGCGCGAATGTCTTACACATCACACGGAAATAAACAACTCAAAATGTGGCAAAGTTGAAACGGTCACATGCTAAGGCACGTATTTAAAAAATTAGGCATTTTAGTTTTGAGCTTATTTTAATCAATATTCTTAAACAGAAATCAAATTTTGCGGACTCTTTTTTAGCAGCTTTTGTTTTGCATTAAGACTGATGAGGGACCTAGAAGATAAGTTGTGTGAACACAGATAAGTGTGCATACAACTATATGTCTGATTATCTATACATTTTTTTAAATGTGCGCATAATATTTAACGATTCCGTAGCAATGTACTTCTATCAAGACAAATAAATGATTTGTAGTGAATCGAGTAGTTGCGGATGATGATGGTAAAGTACAATCAAATACAAGTTTCCAAGCTGTGAGCCACCAGTCGGCTGGTTCCTGGAGGATCTGCCAAAACATGAGTTCCGGAATGTATTCACGCATGCTCAGCATTTCAGGACACGACCCCCCTCTAATGCAGCTGCGATGTATGTGTATGGCAACACGATTTGACACTGTCTGCGTCTCTATCGTCGGAAATCGAGAAATTCTTTTCGTGCTGCGGGTATGGGAAAAGAAGTTTTCCAAAAAGTTAACCAAGGGAAAAAATTGTGACGCTGTTTGATATCTTTCAAACTGCATGTATATGTGCGTCTGGAAAAGGGGGGGGGCGACAGAAACTGTTTGCATTTTTCTTTCACAGCACGAAATTAACTGCGAACTGAAAGAAGGAGAAAAATCCTTTCGGAAAAAGAGGAATTACTCAAATATTCACAATGGATAATGTCATAGAGACAAGTGCCATACTGAGTGTCGAGTCAGTACCACAGCAATGATTTTGTTGTGGCGGGTGGGTGACATTTGAATCAAATTTAATATTATACAAGCGGACCTCGCTAAGTCAAACCTCCTTAAGTTGAAAACCTCCCTTTATCAAGATAATTGTTAGGAATGTATTTTAGATTTCCTTAACTCGAAGATTTTTGGCTTCTAGCCTCCCTTAGTCGAATTTTCCAAGGCGTTCGGGCTATTATTCTGGGGTGACATGCCAGAACACGTGTTCCTTAGAGTCACATAAACGGACGCAAATTCTTATCTTAGTGCATTCCATAAGGGATTAAGTGACTCTTGCAAGTACCAAAAATGAGTCAGACAAGAAAAGGGAGTCTGCAAGACGGGTTACTAATTTGCGTCCCTTTGCTGCATGTTGCGACACTTTTTAAAAAGAAAAATCTTACTTTCCATCCCACTGCGGAGGGAATAAAGTGGGGGAGGGAGTAAATTGGGGTAGGGGAGAGAAGGTATCTCATCTCATAGGCTTGTGTTGGATAGCCATATGAAATATCAGACACCGCCACACTTTCCTGTCAAGCCTTTAGCCATTATGGTTGTTTCCCCCTCCCCCTCTCAATATCAACATTGTCCTTGATTAATCTGCACCTGTATGCCCTTTTCCCTAATTCGAAAACTCCGTAAGTCAAATTTTTTTCGGGTCCCTTTTAGTTCGACTTAGAGAGGTCCGACTGTATAAGAAAATTTCCTTAATGTATGTGTACTAGGTTAGGGTATTTTCTAACTATTGACCATATTCGAAGATCCACTCATCTATTGCAAAGAGCACAACGTGTATTGTTAGAAGTAGTCAGCACCGTGTATAATATGTTTTTATGTTGATGCATGAATGTTATAACAATAATGACGTCTGAGCTAATATAATAAATAATAAAGACGATAAATAACGACACAGGGATTCGTAGATACCAGTGTGAAACGCCTGGCTGTGTCTCGAGGATTTCAAACAATGAGGGACGCCAAGAGGCGGGGGTGAGGTGCGGAGCTGAAGGTTAAAACTCGGGCAGACGACATTAAGAAAAAAGGAGAACTTTTCTCAGTTTGGAACTTGTTAAAGGGCAGACACAAGAGTTTCTCGCCGTGCTTCTGTTTATTTGCTTAATATCCTCTCTGTGGCAACAGTGATGGCAAAAGGGAGTTGGTGGTGGGGGGCCTCAGACCCAAGGGTTGACTCGGTGTAGTCGTATTACGTACCCTGCTTGCGTTAGATTGTCCTCTATTGCTTGGATAAGACAAGCAATCTTGACAAGTAGAACGAAAACTTTTGCTATTACAATCTGATATCATGAAATCCTTACCAAAGCCCGTCTTTTCTTGTATATACCCTTTCGCCGTATTTTACTCTTTCTCAGATTTTTTAATTTAAAAAAACAAACTTTTTTATATCATTATTCGTTTAAATTATAGGTCTTACCTAAATTCCTTTGCAGAGTTTTACCTCGGTAATAAAAATTGGCTCATTAAAAATTATTTGCAAAGTCCATCACAGAAGACCGTGTACAAATGTTAACGATTCTGGTCAACATTAAGAAAACTCATAACATGATAAAGCTGGCATCTCGCACCAGGAATATCAGCTTGCTAAGCGAATTCAATTATTGCATTCTTGCTTTCTTGACAAGGAAAGTTTAAGTCCCACCATTATCAATTTTAAGTAACAAAAACACAATCGAGTCTTAAAATGAAAAAAAAAAAATTATAATTTTTTAAAAAAAATATCCTGTCTAGCAGGAATTTCGATGAAACAGAAATGCTGCAAGATTGAATGGAAGACAGGATGAATGTAGTGTTCATAGAAGACAGGATGAAATTGGTGTTCATAGAAGACATGATGATGTAGGGTTCATAGAAGACAGGATGAATGTAGTGTTCATAGAAGACATGATGAATGTAGGGTTCATAGAAGACATGATGATGTAGGGTTCATAGAAGACAGGATGAATGTAGTGTTCATAGAAGACATGATGAATGTAGGGTTCATAGAAGACAGGATGAATATAGTGTTCATAGAAGACAGGATGATGTAGGGTTCATAGAAGACAGGATAAATGTAGTGTTCATAGAAGACATGATGAATGTAGGGTTCATAGAAGACAGGATGAATATAGTGTTCATAGAAGACATGATAAATGTAGGGTTCATAGAAGACAGGATAAATGTAGTGTTCATAGAAGACAGGATGAAATTAGAGTTCATAGAAGACAGGATGATGTAGGGTTCGTAGAAGACATGATGAATGTAGTGTTCATAGAAGACAGGATGAATGTAGTGTTCAAATAAGACAGGATGAATGTAGTGTTCATAGAAGACAGGATGAATGTAGTGTTCAAATAAGACAGGATGAATGTAGTGTTCATAGAAGACATGATGAATGAAGTGTTCATAGAAGACAGGATGATGTAGGGTTCATAGAAGACAGGATTCATGTAGTGTTCAAATAAGACGGGATGAATGTAGTGCTCATTGAAGACCACCCATGCAAAGCGCCCCAGTCGAACCCGACCTCATTGACATAATACACCTAAAAATATAATACACCTGCGGAATGGGAGGCGGGGGTCAAGTATGGCGTATCTTGGACAAGAGACAGGCGTGACTGCAACTTAGGTTAAATGTCACGGCAGACAAATGGAACGTGGATCTCCTTACGTCCGTCCGATCGCTTCTACTGACACCTGCATTCAGTGCAGTCAAAAGATAGTGGGAAATATTCTTTGTGCAGCAGCAAGAATAGAGAAAAAAGCGTAGAGGCTGCAATTTTGTTTTTAAATGTTCAGGGCCAATTGCATAATAGGTCGCGTTTATGTATTTCAGTTTTTTCTTATTTACTATGCGTGTGTGGGAGGGACTTATTTTTAAGAATGTGTGGTTTTGATTTTAATATATATTTATAAAACTATTATGTTTAAGAAGCATTCCAGAATTGCTAGATGGTTTAGAAATGACAAGTACTCTCAAGTCTGGAGCAGCTTCCAGTTCAATATCTCAAATTTCTCGGCGAAATGAAAAACAAATGGTAATATTGGGATGGCATGCACAAAATGTATCTTTTAAGAAGAATAGAATGACCCTTTGCCCGTTATTTAAATGCGTAACATAACAAAATCATCAAATTTAAAGAATTCTTGCAGACGAAGACGGGCAATAAAACTAGGCCAGTGTTGAGATCCTCAAATCAAAGATTGCACTGGCACCTAAGGACAAGAACCGCGGAAAAAGGATGTGAGACGTTTCGTGTGGGTGTGGTTGGGCAACGGCATTGCAGGAGGGGGCAAGATAACTAGAAAAAGCTGCATCCTGGACCCTGGATTTAGAAATGATGGCCCAAAAAAATAGTGTGGAAAAGATAGGTAAGACGAATTAGGGTGGGGTGTGGATTTAAAAGAAAATATAGACGATGAGGGAAGGCGGAAAGAGAAGTAAGGGCGACGCCGGTGAAAGTGTTTAAAATAGAACTTCGAGTCGGCTAAACAGACCGTCAAGTGGTATGTGTGTGGGTAAAACTGCAACGGATAGTTCCCTCCTGGCACTCAGGGGCGTTGTCAACCGATGGGAATGGGATCTCTTTTGTGGGTGAGGACGGGGAAAGGCGAGGGTACAAGCGGAGATGAGGACGGTAAATTTGATAAAGGAATGTTTTGGGAAAGATCGGATTTCTCCAGAGTGAGACGGCTGGGAGACGATTATGAATATGATAAAATAATACATGTTATGGGAATTGTGGTTATGAATATGATTAATGAAATTAATAATGGGTCTACGAGTTGTCTGGGTAACAAGTAACAAGTTCATGGCTACCTCATGGGGATGCACAGCACTCTAAATTAGGTAAATACCAAACTGGCAACTGGATCCGGTTGGTGCTAATAGGGTCGTATCAATTCGAAATGTAACATAATTATACCTGTAAAATACTGGAAGCCAGATTACTTTCATTTAGATGTTTGGTAACTGGTCATCTATATTTTATGTGCCAAAATAAGAAATACGTGTTGTTATTTGTTGTTTTTTTCTGTTTTTTGTTGTTGTTTTTCTAGAACAACATAAATCAGTAGACGTAGAAACCTGTATAAAAACACGTTCGCGCGCTCCATCCACCAGAAGTTGTGGCGAAATGTCTTTTTTGGGAAACAAGGGTTTGAGCTGAAACAATTGACTCCAGGCCAAAGACCACACAGCTCTGAACAGAACTGGAGCCAGACAAATAAGTTGTTGGGAATGTCAGTTTTCACACTGATTACGGAACGGTGTGTTTAGTGTAACAGGATCCCGATTGGCGCGATCAATGAACGGTGCTCAACCTGAGAGAGGAAGTGTAAAGAGCGAGCCACAACTATTGAAGGACAAATTGAAAGAAAGTACTTCTAAACAATATGCAATTACATAGATCGAAGGAAAAAGAGTTTTTTAAAACTTATTTTTCAGTCATACAATGTTAAAGAATCAAAAGTAAAAGGCCACCGTTCGCTAAAACGAATAAAAGATAAAGATTGCAAAATTCGCTTCATTATCAAATGGCTGCACACCGACTCAAACTACAGTAAAGACTGTTAATTCAGATAGTCAAGTGTTAAAATATATTAGAATTTTAATAGACTGATTGAGAACCACTAAAGGTACTAACAAAGAGAGTCCTCACTGATAAACAGCTTTTGACACGACAGGTATCCACAACAAGCAGATAACTGGAAGTATCAGCCAACACAAGTGACACGGTCACAACTTTAGTTAGTTAGTTAGTTAGTTAGTTATTTCCTCTCGGGCCGAAGACGGCACATAGGGCAGAGGTCATGGATTTCCATTTTTGACGATCCGTTGCTAATTGTATCAAGTCCTGGTTATTTCTTAGACCCATGGTTGAGCTTTCTCTTATGATTGTTCTACGCAGGGTTTCTTTTGGTCTTCCTTGTTTTCTTTTGCCTGTTGGTGTCCACATGAGGGCCTGACTTGGGAGTCTTCTCTTGTCCATTCGAAGAACATGGCCGATGTAATTCCATCGTCTTCTCCTTATAAAATTTGACACAACTTTAGGATACAAATATAAATAATCTTAGACACCAATAAGGTTCTCATTGCCTGTCGTCCCATCTGGGGCATAGGCCACGAACAAGAATAAGGTTCTACCATTAGTTAATCTAATCAGGCAATGCACAGTAATTTTGCAACACACTATACAACATAACCTTTAAAATATCTTAGTAACAAGTAAACTTGTAGAGTGTAAAAGGTAGGTAAAAAAAACATTGTAAAAAACAAAGGTTTTTTTTTTTTTACCATAAATCCTTTATTTACGAGACATAACTATAAAGGATTTAAAGCAATAGAAAAAACTACTGCAGTCTGCTTGCTAAATTTCAGCTCGATTTGATCACGGGAAAGGAGTTATAAAAACATGTATAATATATGGGCACCGCGAGACAGACTAGAAATTAATAGCATTTACATTTACAGATTGGGAATATATTTTTAATAAGTATCCTCAATACAATAGCACTGCATCGCGCGACATAATAATATTAAAAAGGTTGTTCAATGTAATACGCACGGCGACACTCTAGCACAAAAATTAACACGCTACATAGAGATATATAGAGGTAATCTAAAAATTCATTAATTTAATTACAGTAAATTTAATCGATATGGGGCCGCGGTGGTCGAGTGGCAAGCGCGCTCGACTGGCGCTCCGATGGTCACGGGCTCGAATCCATGGGAAGCCAGGGACTTGTTCCCGGGGCCTAGGGCGTCACCGAGTCCCACCCAGCTCCAAATGGGTGAAAAGCGGCGGGGTAACACGTGGAACCCTCAGCCGTGACATGTGACCGCTGCCAAAAACAACTGGTGCCTTGCAGATGGTCTTGGCTGACCAAAGGCTATGGACGCAAATCCAGAAAATACAGCAGGCCACGGGCCAATTGGCGCAAAACTCGTGGCGCGCAAAACTCGTGGCACGCAAAACTCAATATTCAATATTGAGAACGAAGAAGAAGAAGTAATCGATATGAAATTTGTATAGATCATTTTTATCGTCGGCTGCAAAATTTCAGCGCACTAGGTTATCGATCAAAGTTTTTCAGCAATCAAGGCATCAAGCAACCAAGCAGACGCCACGAGTTAATATAAATGATTTAATAAAAAGCCCTTCATCTTATTGTGTATTGTTTAATTTGCATGAACACAAAAAGTATTAAGCATTAGTCTTGGAACACAAATATTATTTCCAACTTCTTTTTTAACGTCTTTCGTAATTCCAAAACGGAAACATCTGTGTATTGCATTACATGACATTCTTTCCTAGAACGGGTTTAAAAGAAAGAACATTTAGGCTTCGGTGTAATTGGGTAAATAAACTTTTATTGGCGCTGGGATTTTCCGAGAAATACTGTTTTGAACTAGAACACATCCCAATTATCTATAACAGCGGTCGTGGGTCACATGGCTTATGTAAAATGGGTTCACCAAACAAAAAGGTTGAAAACCACAACTCTATAACTTTAACTTATGTAGATTCGAAAGCACCCCTAGAAGAGGCTCGTTTTTTTTTAAAAGATGAAGATGCAATTATCCTCTTCGACAGGGATACGTTGCACTTCCTTTAAAGGGCCATGTAGAGTTTTTATTCCATTAAATATAGTGCAAGGAAAGTAATCTACAAAGACAAATTCTCATTTGCCAATAAAAAAAAAGGGAATGGCAGTATCATGTTGGGCATTTAGAGTCATGCTGATAATCAATAGCCTTCTTTATTTAATGAGTGTGTTAAAGACTTGGAGGGGGGGGGGGAAGCAAACTAAAAATTCCTCGCATTTCTTTTCGCGCCCACTAATTTCAAAACACAAACTATTTTAAACCGCCTTTTGTGAGTTATAAATAAATCCTCGGTATCAGATACGTAGATTGTGCACACACCCGTCAACCTTGGAGAGGGCTGCGGGGCAGTCTATTTAAACAAAATCTTCCCCCATTCCCAAATAAAGGGCTCGCTGGCCGTGCGCTAACAGCCCTATCATGTGGTGCTATCAGTGCTGGGGCTAGTGTTAAGACGCTGTGCGCCATTTATATCTGGCCCGGGCAATTTGTTTTCTTAATGCACCGACCATCTGCTGGGGGGACATAATTAACAGCGATTACCCCATTATTCAGAGGGTTACAATAACAGGCCCCCGGTCCAATTTATTTACGGTGAAGACAAAGTCTTTAACAATTATGCGTCATGGACAATAACAATAACTGCTCTTTAATGATCTACGAAATCAAAGAGGACGAAGAAGAGGCACCCTGAAGTTTTAATTTTATCTTGCCCGGGGCGCATGTATTGTAAATATTTAGGCTGTCGTGTAAACGGCTCACTTGTTGCATAAGTGATAAGCTCTAAACAGGTTGTGTTTTTAGTTTTGTGGTTTTTTTAAAGCCCAGTTAGGTCAGTGCTATTATTTTGAAGATTATTTATAAAACTATTTTTTGCTGTTACTGGTGTTTTACGTAAGTTTTAACTAGTTTTAGGGTGTTTGGGTGACAAGTTAGCAATTTTTGTATTTCTTTATCATTTCTTAATATTTATTATAATTTATAGATATAATATATTACGTTAGTCCAAAGCATAAATGCTTACATAAATTGTTTCCGAATCTTACCAAATTAATAAATGAATCTTGCACCGATCTCTGGTAGGATTGGTAAACAATGTATAGGATATGAAATATCCTTAAACAATCATTACTGACATTTTTTAAACATTATCCACAGCCCTTATAACAAACACTACATTCGCACACTCTCATTAAAGTAACCTATACGAAGAAATTGAAATGGCAAACGTTAATAGCCATTCATCGAGTCACAAATAACAAAATTGGATTCCATTAAGTATGAAGACGTAAGTTGACTCATCAAACTGTATAGAAGCACATCAAAATTTAGCTATTCCAGGGTACAATGAACAATCTGGACTTTATCAAACCACAGGACTTGAATTGTTTATTTTTCGCCGTTTTCTGGCGCAGTTATCCAAATAAGGATTTGTTAGTGAATTCTAGGTGACATTGCGTTTCACGTCTAAACACATTTTGAGACAGACACAGGTGCATCAGCAGTGATGATTGTTTCTTGTAGTGCCTCTGGCTTGATTTACCAATAAATAATTGACCTTTGCTCCTGCTCGAGCCCTGTGTTATATTGAAGATACCAGTCGTCCCTGCTATTAGACTTGTGGGCTAATGTTTTTAATTGACCAGAACATGCCCTCCGTGTCGGCTGCATAGTGACAGTTCTATATAAACAAAGTCTTATAAGTAGACCTGGTGTACCCGCTTCGGTCTGTTGTGCCCGCGTGGGAGACTAAACGGTACTATGTGGTTTCACTTTTTTTTTTAAGTTGAGGTGCATATAGATCAGTGCTTCTCAATTATTTTCTGTCACGCCCCCCCCCCCCCCA
The DNA here is from genome assembly GCA_002072015.1 of Radix auricularia. Classification (NCBI taxonomy): domain Eukaryota; kingdom Metazoa; phylum Mollusca; class Gastropoda; family Lymnaeidae; genus Radix; species Radix auricularia. Next base: position 21,652 of record MUZC01002392.1, on the reverse strand, counting down.
GGGAAGAAGAAAACATTTCGCCCCCACCACACAAACACACACACAACTGTACATAGAATCAGTTGTCTATAAAATTGTTATCTGTACACCTCTGCTGAAGTCAAAGAGCCCCCTTCACGGAGCCTCGTACCCCCCTTTTTAAGAACCAGATTGATTTAATGAACTTTTATTTAGCCTAAGAAGATGCTAGTCGTATTCTCCTGCTCAAAAAATGGTAACAGTCAGTAAATAAAAATATATTTCAAAAGGAGTTTTATGACTTGCTCAAATATTAGCAATACAAATTTGTTAAAGTATATACCTTAAGAAGATCATGGAGCATTCAACTGTATAAAAGACAACGATATTAAACGATCACAAAATGTTAATGACGAGATTTTCAAATGACATCAATTTATGAAATAACGAATGCAAGCTTTTTGATACCATCCTAACCGTCATACAGTTACACCAGTTCTATCGATTTTAAAACATTGTTAAATTTTATTATTCATATTATTATAATTAAAGTTTATGACAGGTGATACCATTTAGAACAAATGTCTTCAGAGTATTGATGATAAAATAATCAACCAGTCAGAATGCAATGCTAAATACAACTTTTTTGCTCTTTATTTTAGCAATTATTATTATTTGAAGTATATTTCTTTTTTTTTTTTATTTAAATCTTGCAATTTAATGTATCAGATTTGATTTTATTTTCGCTTCATACTTCATGTAAATGTAAAATATATTTATTACCTGTTCTGTATCTTCAGATTAAATTTCGCCTGTTAGGTTCCAATTTTAAATGAATATAGAGTATTTGAATCTTGACCCAGCACAGATTTTATTGCTCTTTTTTTTTCTTGGATATTTTGGTGTGTCTCAATTAGGATGGTACTCTGTTATTTGGGTCAGTACGCTATTTGGGTAAGCACGGGTATTTGGGTCAGTACGAAGACTGCCCCCAACGCTCTCCCCTTGACATGATTTCTAAACTTTACAAGAAGGTCGTTTTAAGACAAAGATTCTACTACCGCATCGACCCCGCTCCCGGACTCCCCGTAGTGCCCGTAGTCAGCGTTAACTCATCCTTGACAGGCAGTAATTAATGTTTACAAATTAATGTACTCACCATTTACAAATCTGGTCCTCCCATAGCTGTAGTTTCGAAAGTGCGGCGAATCTGCAAGAGATGACACAAGACAAGCATCTATTAATTACTGGGACAAGATTAATACAACAATTCAATACCAAACTTTAGAGTGCACGACCTGGTGTAAACAACGCGAGTCAGGAGCCACGGGTCTGGCGTAGGGAACAGTCGCCGAGACCCATGTGGTGCCAATGTCATCCCAAGATGCGAGACCAAAGCATGAACGGCTGAAATTAATTCAACATCTGAACCGTCGACTAAAAGAATGAGCGCATTTCGGTAAACATCGTGTGGCTAAGGGGAAGTATAATCACACAGGCGGCCCGCGGGCTAAGGATTCTTAAAATATAAACACACCACGAAGGATGTTTTTCAGTAATGAATCAACAAAGAATATTAATGATTAATATCAATACTCTACTACTACACTTCATCGTATTACACAACATCAGTGAAAATATTCCCATTCATGTATTTCTAAATCAACATCAAATGACTTGAAAATGATTCAACAATATCTTTGCGATTGTTCAAAAAATAGATCCGCTTTCCGAACCGGTTATGAGTTATCATGGATGCCACATGAGGGTAAGTCTACATTCTTCCTGTTGAATAGTGCAATGAAAAACTTCTTGGTGCACACTACCAACAATGACGGATGTTTATTGCCCTTTAACGAGACGTGTGTAAAGGGGTAGAAAATAATAAGGTGCTAAACATTTCGGGAACGATTGCGAGCGCTCGTTCATTTTGAGTACATCAAAAAATCTGACAAGTACCAGCTCGGATATAGGAGACTCCGGTTTGAAGACAAAGTCTGGCGAGCTTACGAGCGGAGATCTATATCGGTAAAGGGCATCTTATAACATGTTATCAGTTTGACAAGCCGCAAATATAAACTGTATAGTTATCTTAAGCTTACTGTTTAATCCACATTAATGTCATAGCAGTGAATGTAAGCCAGTAGCAGTGAGGAAACACGCTAACAGCGAGGAGTCCAGTATTAGACAGGCATTTTGAACCGAAATCTTAATTAATTTTAGTCCTGTCCCGCAAGCCGGCTCAAGTATTTTATTTCGGAAATTTATTTGTTTCTTCCCCTAAAACATTTTTTTCAGGAAAGCAAATTTCAAACAAACAAAAAAATAAAGAAATATTCCGTGTCTTGTTTATTACGGAATAAAATGTCATTTAAAGTGATAACACGTAAATGGTAACAAATATGAAATGAAATGATAACACGGCATACATATTTTATTAAGTAAGGAACTTTTTACATCAACAAAAACATATTGCTCATCATTATATTAGGCTATATCCCATTCATCGAATCAGCCTCTTTAAATAGACTGCGTCAAAATCTACTATGCGTATCTATGTCAACTATCATTATGTCATTTTAAATGTAAGTCGCACACCCGCCCCTCTTTAAAGAGATTTCCTTGTAGGTGGCCGAGTTGAGGTGTTGGGTTTTATAGCTCCCCAAAACCGTCTAGTGGCACTTCAACAGCATGTTCCAGCGACGAGGACACAACTGCAGGTGTTCGCTGTGACATGTAGAAATTGATCAATTGATATCTGGGACTTTCCCTTCTTCTTTTTTTTTTAATAAAAAACTGTTTCAGACACAATAATACAACTTAATGAACACTTCAGTATCTGGCGAATAATTCAACGCGGCACTGTTCTTACATTACATTATTCCTGATCTTACTGAACCGTCACTCACTGCATGGGCGATAATTGTTTGCTTTTAAAAATCCCAGTACCGGTGCTCAAAAGTCATGCTTTGTCCACACCCTTCACATGTGATACTTAAAGTAAAGTAACAATGTGAAGGACTCGTAAACCACCAATCCCAAACAAAATAGTTACAATTTATAAATGTTTTAACCAGAGAAGAGAGGTAACACACATGACATGTTACATGTAAGTAAGTGTCTTCGACAATCATGTTCTTTATTTTTTCTCCATCTGCCTAAATTCTCTAGATTAGGAGAGCGTGTTGACGTTTTTTAACGTTCCCCCCCCCCCCCCCCCGCATGCAGACTTCTAGATTTTAAAACAAAGAAATTTATGAATTACTGACAATAAATAAGACGATCACATGTGACCAGTCCATGCACATAATTTCCCTATTGTGGGTAATAATATTGCTATTCTTCTGTAGTTGAACATATTCATTTACCCACTTTTAAAATAGCTATTTTTTGATGACTTTGTATAGAGTATGGTTTTGCCTGGAACTCAAGCAATAATGCCACATATCTTAAGTAGTAATATTGCACAACTTACAAATCATGCCCCAGAAAACCAGATTGTGCTTTTCAAAGAATAATTATATTAATCAATTCAAACGCGTACGATATCCACTCTCCGTTAAAGAGTGGAAAGAATTTAATCTTACATAAATATATTTTTTCATTGAACAATTCATTGCCGTATTCTTTAGTAAAAATGATATAATTATAAAATTTAAATGGTAAATAAATAGTTAAAATATAGTCGTGTAGCACGAGTACAGGCAAGCTAAATATGTCTTGAGGGTTGTTATTGTTGGCCTTTCACAAGTAATAATATAATGGTTGAGTAGTGATAATGAACAGGAAGTTTGTGCAAGGAAACAAATTATTGAGTGTGAAAGGGGTTCAAAAGATGTTATAATCTTAAATGTACATTATGAGTCCGAAAATGGGTTAGTACGTATTTTTAAATGGTATCATTATCAAGACCAGGCCATAGCCTAAGGATGGGGTGGGGAGCCCTCGTTGGTGAACTGACTGTTTAAATCCCAACAACCTCCGGGCACCCATGGTTACGTTTTTGGTGATTTAGTTGTGCTTCATCCTTTTTTTTTTTATGGGTGATTCACGTATTTTTTTCTTTTCCGCGGGAGTTTGATCCCTTAGCCTTAGTTCAACATTCCCTGAATACCTGGCGAAGAGGGTGGCGGGGAGAGACAATGACAAGACGGTGGGCTCAGTCACTATGATCGGCCGCCCTTACACATGCCTGATTTCAAGGGCCGATATACGGCACGGGGACACAACCTCAGAAGCAGGACCAAAACCATTCAGATTGAAGGTTCATATCTTATGGACGGAGGCAGCCCATTTTATAAATGATAACCCATATGAACCACAAGACGAATGACCTTTTTTTACATGCGTTTTTAAAGGAAATTCATTTCCGCTGATTACGGTAATTTAATCTCTATTTATGGATTTAGACTATCGAATGGCTTTGGAATGGTTTCGTTTAGCCTCATCTGGGGACTGGGGGTGATGCAGAACAGTGTCCCTATTTGCTCCTTAGAATTTCATTTCGTTAATCAGAGATAACTTTAGCAAACCGAAACAGTTAGTTTACGAATTCATTTTCAAACCCTTATAGGTGGTACATTTCAAATAATTAAAATATTAGGAAAATTTTCATTAAATTTTAATATATCAAATTAGTTTTTATAAATTAAAAATTAAAATAATTAATTTATTATTTGATCACTTATTTCCGCAGTCCTCTTGATTTTATTAAATTTTTAAAGAGTATTTAGAACACGTTATTATTATTTGTTATTTAAATTATATACTTTACATATATATATAAACTCCATTTTGTGTTTTCCAATTTATTAATAATTTATATTTTTGATTCCCGCGTATTATTATTATTTATTTAGACGTGCATACGGGGAAAAAAGGTATTTCCTCATTATTTCTCGCAAAGCAGAACGAATTTGCTGTATTACGGTACAAAATTAGGGAGTCATGGAATCACCGCAACGTAACAGATTTCGCAAAATAATGAATCGCGACTTAGCGGAACCTATTTATGGGTTATAACAATATAATTAATCGACATTAATCGATTAAATTTTTCTCAATTTATCAAACAATTTTTTAATCGGCACCAGCCCTAAAAATTACTTTTAAAACCAATGCACGCGTCCAATATTTCTCGATTATTACAGTATTACACCTTCAATAACAACTGGGGACTCTCCCTTCAGATGGAGAGCCGCTGCCGTAGTAACAATACAGTGTGAGGGTGGAGACCTGTCAACGGACAGGGGCAGCGCCACTTCTAAACTTGGGAAGTTTGAAGGGAACTATCCTTCAAATGTGAAGCCAAACTCTGCCAGTGGCGAACTTCTCATAAATGCGACAATACGGTAAAAGGGGGGAGGGATAGAGGGGCGTGCTCGGGAGAGGCCATCATACAAACATTCCACCACACGTTAACACACGGACCACTTTCCGCACAGCTGAAGGTAATCATGCATATACCACCAATATGTTCAGATATGACTCATATCCGGAAATTCTTGGCATTAAACAACGCCGGTGGGGACGTTTAGAATGGATCTGATCAGTCTTAGGAAAAGCAATATAATTGTGATCTACTTGAATTGAAACTATTGATATATAGCTTGAAAAACATCATGAATAATAATGTATTATTATTATACGGAATTTTTAAAATTATATATATATATAT
>MUZC01002392.1:0-15773 GCA_002072015.1 Radix auricularia | reverse complement strand
TTTCAACTAAACTAACTGCTGTAGACTGTCGTACATCGCTTGAGCGTTACGTTACAAACAAACATACAGAACCACACCACTGGGTGTTTATATATATTAATTGATATGATTACAAACAAAAATTACTTAGAGCATTTTTAAAATACGCCGTGCGCGAAGATCATACATTTATATTTCTAAAACTTTATTCCCATTTAAAAATTATTTTAATGTTTCTTTGTATTTTAATACGCAAATAAATCAGAAAGGAAAAAATTGTGACATTTTTAATGCCGTCACTTCCCTAATAAATAACACAGTTTTTTTATAGTTTTTTTTAAAATTATTTTGATCTTAAAATTCATAGTCTTACACATGCATGCAGACGTAGATTCTACTCTGTAAAGTAAAATGACTCCAATGAAATTTAGCATAAACTGAAATATTTGATTTTTTCAGCACAACCTTTCACGGCTTTTGAATTTCAATAATAATAATAATAATAATAACAACAATAATTAGGGCCTTTAAATTATGATTGAAGGATCTTTATAGTTTATTTCTATTATATTTATTAATTATATATTCTTCAATAAAAAAAAAATTAATAAAAATTGTAATCTTCAAATTGGATATTTCTCAAGGATCGCTCACCAAATTCCTGGTAAAGCAACATTTTTTATATTCATTTTAAATGTCAGTAGAAACATTCGTGACGTCTGTCATATAGTTACAGGAGCCTAATTTCTGACATGCCCTGATCCCAATATTTCCAAAATATTACATTTAGGAGCGCCTTTTGTTAACACAACATTGATATTATTTTATCCCCTAATATTTTTTTGACTGTCGCCACTACCCAACGCTTCATTATTCTATCCACCTTAATAATAATAATAATAATTAATGAATATTCAACTTTATCAACTGAGAGGTCACTATACACGTAAACACGATATAGACTTAATTGTTACTCTTTCTCAACGCTCCCGGAACAAAGAAGACGCGTAAAAACTTGCTTATAATTATTAAAAGATATAATTGATAAATTCCTGATAATTCCTATCATAAAATTATGACGCTATTTTTAGATTTTTATTAAAATACTTTCCGACATCTAATGTGGCACAAAAACAAGTTTCCTTCTCACTAAATGATAATAATAATAATGATAAATGGGCAAAAATTTACTATTTAATAAAATAAGTTAACGAACCTGGTTGGCGCTTTGGTTAGTCCTTAGACACTATCGACTCGTTAGTTTACGAGGAAGTGGGTTCAAAACGACCAAGCAATCAAAAAATCAACCAGACGCCACGAGTTAATATAAAGGATTTAAAAACAAGCCCTATTTAAACGCAATTCGAGTTGGAAAACAGTTCATCATTTAAAATAAAACAGAAATAAAACACAAGGCATAAACAAATACTTTTTTACCTTAACATGCTAAAACAGAATTCTCATCGTCTAACGGAACTATTTCTAGAGATAATATACATCTCTTTGAGAATCACTGCCGCAGACAGACATCCCTCCCCTCTCCAAATGTTATCTTCTCTTTTTTTCCTGCTGCAATACCGACCATGCATATACTATGTACCTGCTATCGAACCAACGCGGCTGCACCAATTACAAAGTAAGCACCAACTAATTGTATTATCAATATGTCCCATGTGCGCCTTCCCCCCTCCCCACCACCCAACTGTTTCCAGCACGTCACGGGGTCGACGGCACAAACCGTCCGTTGATACGTCTAATGACCGAGGAGTAAGCCACCTAATAACTAGCTTTCGGTGTGTAAACTCAGGACATTGCGCCATCCTAATAACATGCATTTTGACAAACATGAAAAAAAAAACTTTAAATGGTGTTTGACATTGTAACCAAGGGAGATTTCTGTTTACTTTTGACAGATCTATTCACAGCATGTGTTAGTGATCTCGACTATATCTCTTCCGTATTGATCTACCTTAGGTTGAACAAAAATAGACTTGTTATTGTATTGATGTGTTGAGCTTGAGCCGATTTGGGAGGGAACCTTTGGCATTAGTCGAGTAGGTGTCACCTATACATTATACACAACGGTCGAAAATGATCCTGTCCCTAAGGTCTATCAGAGAGCACTATCTCCAATAAATTATAGTCGTTTACTTCGTCGTAAGTGACATCTGCATTATACTGATAGCTAATAGTATTGCTATACTGAAAACCCATATACTTGGTGATAATATAGTTATAGACCTGAGAGACTGGTATCTGTTTATGAAGCAGGAACAGAGTCACGCTATTTTAAGAATCAAGTATGGCCACTGTACAAATTCACTTTCTGATATATAATCCTCGGTGCTTGCAACAAGGTAATGTATATTTGCATGTATGTATACTTACTTCCGGAATCGTAAAATCGTTATTATGGTCGTATAAAAAGGAGTAAAAATGGAAACTGAAAAACTAGAGATGTATCGGATTCAAACTTTTCAAATCCGACCGGATCCGGATTTATGAAGTGAAATCCGACCGGAGCCGAAAACATTTGATTAGCTTAGCAAAGTGAGCCCTGTAAGTGTAAGAGAAGAAGGAGATAACTAAGCCAAGACTAAACCCCACCTAACAAACAAGACCAACCCCACCTAACACACAAACAGTCAAATTATCAAAGAAAAATAAATGTCTCATTGAACAAAGGACAGGAACATCGGTGCTACGAGCTCCTATAGTGAACGACTCAATCGCTAATCCAACTTAAAGGTCGTAATTGTAGGGGTTCATTAAACTATCAGATAGAGACCGTCCGTAAATGACGTCACGCGATTTTGGCCGATTTACCCCCCCCCCTCCTCGTCACGAAAACTTAGCCCCCCTCCAATATGATGCCACAAAGCCGCATCTCTTATTTTAAAATGAGCATTTTTCAAATCACTTTATTGTCATTTAAGTATGTATTTAGTTTAGTGTAAGACTGCACTCCAATATTCTAACACGCGTGGAGCCATCAGAAACGTCATTTAAATAAATTGAAAGCCATCAAATATTTAAGTGGAACTTTTATTTATAGTTGCGCATTTTGAATGTGACGTCACATTTTTAAACACCCCCCTCCACCACGTCACATATCGTCACAAAAGCGTAACACCCCATTCCCCACCCCCACCCAAGGCGCGTGACGTCATTTATGGACGGCCCCTTGTCAGCACAAGGATAAAGACAAATATAAAGTAAATAAATATCATTGCAGAAGATGGTGATAACCACGCCATGTACAAATTCAGATCCTACAAAGGAATGACAAGGTGAAAACCAGAACGCAAAATGCCAGATTGAGGAATAAATGATTCATACAAACTTCTCCCGGTAAATCCATTCCCTTAATCCAGAGTGGTCAGTGGTGATCCATTTTTAGCAAAACGGGGTGTGGGGGCGGGGATTTGTTCATTTTTTAAAGGAGAGATACACTTTCAACCCTACAACTACAAACAATAAAATGTTAAGTTTAGTCATACAAGACTTTCGGTGTTACATTTTATATGCTGCTTTTAACTAATAGAAACCAAACTAAATGAGTCTGTTGAAGAGAATGGTATTTTATTACCTCAATATTACAATGTGAATATTTGCCCAAAAAGAAACTAAAACGTAGACTAAATATTAAACTTTATTTCTGTCTGAATAGAAAGGAAGTGTGACAAATAAGATAATCATAATCTCAAAGTTTTCAAATCCATTTTCAATTATTTATCTGACAGCAGGACCTATTTTGGGCCCGTAGAAAAATTAAAGATCCATTTAAATGAAGATTCACCGCGCAAAATAATGTTTAAACAGATTTTAAAATTACTTTTTTCCATTAAAAACAACTAGATTTTTTAAGATTTTTAAAAATAAATCACGAAAGAATCTTTTTGGAATTAGAATACACTATGATGAGTATTTTTTCCAGAGCTTTTTTCTCCATCTGCCTATTTTTAAATGTTCACATCAAATCTACAGCTAAGTTTTGATCGTACGTTACAACACCATCCACCACAAACAAATAAGTTTACACCGAGGGTGTAAGTATTATCAGCTGACAATCGCTTTCCCACACGGCCATACAGCTGACATCACGCCTCAATCCTAGCCTCCGGATTTTGTTTTTACGTTTACGAAATAGTGTAAGTGCCACCTACCTTGCAATACTAACAGTTCTATAAATCATATGATACCACTAATTGACCTTCTTATACAACAAATATACACACAATAACGTCACCATTACAAGTAAACTCTCGAATATTCAATGTCTAGTCAACACACACCTTCAAAAACCGTATTAGTGTTTTGTTTTTTTAATGTAAACAGATATATACCTGAACGCAGCGTTAAAGATTCCCTAGGAAGATAGGCTGGCTATCGTCTCCCCCCCCCCTTTCCATGGCACCGTAAAGCACATACCAGGTGTATGTGTGTGTGTGTGTGTACACCAGCCTGTGCCGACAGTTTGTGTTTTTTCACCCCACTGTACGCTTAAGTCAAGCTCGAACCCGACAATCACATTCACTACATCCGTCAAACGGGCACAACCCCAGGTCGTCTTAACACAGCGGTTCTTAAGTTGTGATCTTTTTTTATTTGGCTTTAAATGGTATTCACGGAGTTAACACCGCTTAGCTCTGAGAATTCTTAAGTACTAAGCAGAGCGTTTTTTTAGATTTAGAATTGTATTCTCGTCAAAGCTTTAGAAAGATTATGGACGTAAACAGAAAATCCCATTTAAAAATTTGATATAACAGCCAATCATCAGTTTCCCCCCCTTCCCCCGGTTATAAAAAAAATAGTAGCGAAGTTAATTAGTATTATTTTTAAATTTTGTATGCTTTAACAATTAAAGATTTATTTAGGAATTAATTTCGGAAAAAAAATATGTTCAACAGAATTTGACAGGGGTATGTCTACAGCAAGTAGAGAACCATCGCATCGGCACACTACGGTAAAATACCACGCATGCCGATCACACAAACACAACAGAAGCAGCCGACCTCGACCAGGGGCCCGTGTCTTATGGAAGCTAGTAGCTTCCGGCTACGAAGTGAAAGCTGGCCTCGCCGACCTCCCCCCGAGGGTTGTGATAACCACCCGATGATAACAAGCCATGTGACAAGTCCGGGTACAGGCCACTTCAGGCCGAGGCAATGTTACTCAGACAAACCAATTGAAGAGATCGCTTACTCTCTAGGAGAGGTAGTGAGGTGCTGAGCATGTACCAGAGTGTACCGATTTACAGAAATGCACACTAACCTTTTTTCTTTTTTTTTTTTGGCTTTTCTTTAAAATGTTAGCGTATAGAATAGCAACTTTCCATAAAGACTCAAAATCCCCCCAAGCAGATATATGTAATGCAAACAGGGTAAGTATGAGCCTGACAACGAACCCTGTTTGCATGACATATATCTACCCAATTATCTATAATAAGCCTAACTGCAGTCTCATCCATCCATGTTTTGTTCGTTTCTAAAGCCCCTAGCCCTAACCAACCTGAGTTGAAGAGACCGTTTCCCATTGTGACTAGTACAGTTATCCTCATCGCCATCATAAAAGCCCAGTGAACGGGCTGTGATGAATTTTCAACACTTTTGTGTGTGTTGTTATTCAATGTTTTCTTTAATTATTATAGGAAAGATTGCATAATCCATAAAAAGATACATAACGTTTGATAACCATCATTTATTAATGTAACACCCAGTTCTCTAGTATAAGATACCTGCTTCTTCAATATAGGATGATAGTTTTGTTACTGTAAGTCGCTGAATAAAATAATGAAATAACGTTACATATTTTTGATTGAGCATTGTTAGGAAAATAGGAATTAAACCAAGATTAACTCTTCCATCAATGCGACCAGAGATGCAGTTAATATAAAGTGTCAGAAAGTGTTCACAAAAGTATAAACTGAACTGAACTTCAAGGAACAATGATCGCTTGTACGGTTATGAGTATGTAGTGTTATGTGACGGCAGTGAAAGGGAAAGGGACGGGCAATGGTCCAAGGATTGGATGTTATAAATCCATTTACTATGGATCTCGCACATTGAATTTATATATACACGTAGGTGTTTTATACTAAGAAAACCTGGGAGGGGGTATACAGAACTCTCAAGACCCCTACCATCTGCCATGGTTAATTGACATCTACTAGCAAACTTGGTTTTGCTATGTATATACTAGGGCTGGTACTGATTTTTTTAAATGTTAGATTAATCGAAAAAAAATTGATTGATTAATCGATTGAGTTCGATTGATTGTATTTTTTACAACGCATATATAGGTCCCGTTTAATCGCGATTCATTATTTCGCAAAATCGGTTTAGTGGCGGTACTTCCATATCTCCCAAATGGCGCTAATTCGTTCTGATGTGCAAGAAATAAGGAAGAAAAAGCTTTTTGTTTCAGTATGCACGTCTAAATAATAAAAATAACACGGGGGGAAAAGTATGTAAGTAGCTAAAAAATAAATTTTAATCGATTAATAGATTAATTAAAGGTCGTTTCCACATCCCTAGTATATGCATAATTGCATATTACTAGTTTTGTAGGCAGTGTCACGTTAAAGAACATGTGTGTTCACTAGTGTTAATGATACTTCATTAAGTGGGGTAAAATAAACCATAAGGGCGATCCTGAAAGTATCACTACTTTTAAGAGATTGTTAACTTAATTGATACACATTTCATTATTCCAGATTATCTTTATTATTTTTAACCTTACGTTTGGATTAGCAGTTTCCCGTAAATGAAGTAGTTTGCATTAATTTGTTTATTTATCGTTGATAATCCTAACAGCTGACACTTTCCTGAGTGAAATGACAAAGTCTAATTAGTTTCACATTTTTTGTGATTCAACTAAACCTTTATGAAAGATTTCAGCTCTTTTTTTCCGGCTTAATAGCTCTCTATATATTATAATACAATTGACAGCATATAAGCTTTATTACGGATGAGATGCTTTTGGGTAGATCTTTTATGTACAATTGGCTTTGGAAGAGTAGGGGTCTAGGGCAGTTTTTTTGTGGAACTACTTTCACTTACACTATTAATGGTGCTGATTTACCGTGGTTTAGAGAGGTTTGGAAAAGTTCACAAAGAATTGGTAACAGTTCATTGCTTACTTATTTGAGTAAAGTGGCTGGTAATTCATCTGGGCCTATAGCTTCGTTCGTTTTTAACTTCATTACCAGTTTATTTATTCATGGCTTTTTTTAATTAAGATTTAAATATTTTTAAAATCTATGTTTATTGAGACTTATTTGTTGCATAACGCTGAAAACAAGGATGCAAAACATGTGTTAGGTGTTTCATTTTATTTAATTATTAATCCGTGCATGTTTTTTATTGTTAACATCATTGTTGTTGTTTTATTTTTATTTTTAATTATTAAATTTTAGTAGGTTTTTTTTACTGAGGGTTCCATTTTGTTAGAATTAATAAAGGATTACATTTTTTATTCAATATTTCTGGAGCTATGAATATTTTGGTTTCGCCATGTTTTGAACTTGCAATTAGGCCTGGCTCTTTGTTTTGTTATCAGTACTTCTAAATCTTTAGTTTTCTTTTTAATACTTTGGAAATTATTAATTAGAGGTTTTTTCAATATGCTGCATATTGGATTTTAAATAGTCTTGTAAGGTTTTTATGTGACTGATGTCATTCTTTTTTTCTTTTCGTTTTTTTTCAGGTCTAAATTATTAAGTGTCAGGATTTGTTAGCCCTCTGTGAGAGTTGGTAGAGTTCAGGTCAAGGAACTAAAGAGACCTGATATGAATTGAGGCAACACACAGAGTTCACAGAGTCTTTATTTGTTAGTGCTGTGTAGATTGGTATTCGTGTGCAAGCATGTTTTCTGGTATAACTCAACAAGTGTCACATGAATGGCTTGTATTTTTGTATTTAAATCTGACTCAATATTTGAAAATTTACTTTCTGATAAAGACTTTCATAGAGAATTATTTAAAATCAGATATATTTTTTATATGTTGTTAATATTGATATCTAAAACTATAGCCCACTAACTTTTTTGATTTTTTAAAAATTAAATAAAACTTCATATATTTAAAACATAAGGCTTTAAAAAAACTTTTAAAGAGTTTTACAATGCCATTCCAACAAAAGTATTGTGGAAATGTGGTAAGAAGTTTTAAGGATAAAATATGTGTAAATTGTATCAAAAGTAGAAGCAAAAAGTCAGTAAATATTTTTTTAGGTGACAGGCATAAAAGTAAAAGCTATTTAACCAGTATAATATAATTCAGAAAATTGAAGTCGCAAGTAGTGACAAAAGAAATTTAATTAAAAAAACAAAAAGGAGAAGTTAAGAAAAGTAAGGATTGTATATTTTGTAATGGGTATCACAGTAAGGTAACAATCACGGAAAACTTGACTACACTTTTTTAAAGTGTGGATTTTTTTTATATATTCAAAATTTTCTAGTTAGAAAATAACAGATTACACATATTAATTAAATTTTAGGTAAAGTCATTGACTTAAGTATTATTTAAGATACCACATAAGTAATAAAAAATTTGCCTTTTTTGAATGTACATATTAATAGCTTTTAGAATTAGAATTTTTAAAATAAGTATGATTAAAATTCTAGGATATATTTAGGGGGAGGGCTTGGCCTTAAAAACATGTTTAGTTAAGTTTATTTAGTTCCTTTATCAACTATTCAACTAATACATTTTTAAAATATTGAAATCAGTTCAAAAAATTATATATAATATATTTGGCTTATAATTTAGAGTGAAAAGTATTTCTTAAAATTTAAATATTATCAACAAGGTGAGGGGCTTCTTGATGATGAATTTTTTAATGAATTAATACTTTATTAATACCATATTGATTACCGATTCTTCAAAATATTGCACAGTCCTGCAGATATCTGATTGATGCCGCACACCAGTTTAATTTACAATGAAGCTATTCTTGATAAGGGCAAGGGTAATATAATATATGTTTTTTTGTGGGATGTAAAAACAATTTACAAAAAAAAACTCTTTGCACACTAGTTTGTAATGTTGTACATAGACCATCAAGCCTTTGATGGAACATTGATCATAAGCATTCTTTTTTAACATATATTAACTTTATTAATGTAACCTATCAACAGAATGAACTCCACTCGCCCTATTATTAATACTAAATAAGAGAAACAAATAGTCTAGTCCAGTCATGGCAACCAATAGCCGGCACGCAGAGCCTCATCAATCGGCACATGACTAAAATGCTACTTCCTTAATTAAACCAGCTAAGCCAAAACCCTATTTTCGGGTTTCATTGGTGGAGTGTTTGCATTTTGCTATAGATAAGTGGGTTTAGCACACAGCACCATTAAAGGTTTGCCATCACTGGTCTAGTCTGCCTGGTCTATAGTTTACTGAGTTATAAGTACATTAGTAATGACAATATCAATATCTTATATGTTACAGACGCTCCTTCTGTACAGAAGATTATTGCGTCCTACGTATTTCTATGGTTTGTGTTTAGTCCTGTATTCTTACTAGAGTTTTAAAAGATGATAAAGTGGTGGCTTTCCTGGTTTCTTCAGGCAACCCATTCCACGCCCGAATACCGGACGGAAAGAAAGAAAACTTGTATGTGTTTGTTCTTGCATATGGAATGAGAAAGGTGTTTTTATCTTTATGTCTATTTGAGGGTTGTATTAGGTTATCTTTGTGTTGTATTTCTAAATAAGAATTAATTGCCTTATGTATAATTACTAATTTACTCTTGGTTCTTCTATCCTCTAGTGTTTCAAGGTTTAATGATTTAACTAATGGTGTTACTCTTGTCAGTTTTGAATATTCTCCAGTAATGAATCTGGCAGCTCTTTTTTGGATTTGTTCTAACTTATCACTATTTTCTTTGGTGGATGGGTCCCATACAGAAGATGCATATTCTAGTATAGGTCTCACCAGGGTGAGGTAGCATTTTAGTTTTATATCTTTGTTACATTTGTAAAAGTTTCTTTTTATAAAGCCTAAGGTTTTGTTTGATTTTTTAATTAGTAATTAGTCAGTTAAGTCTTAGATTAGTACATGTCGACATGACATGATGTTCCTTAGTCATTATTACCGTCTCAAGCTCAAGTCACTTAGGTCAAGTTAAGTCATTAGTAAAAAAAAAATCATTTGTATTTTTAGTTTTTGTTACACCATTTATGAAGAATTATTAATTATAATAATAATATTTACATTAAAAAAATAATATAAAATTCATTATCATTGACATTGTCATAATTAAATTTAAAACTAATTTATGAATCAAATTTAATTAATATTGTAAATACAATAATTATGAATAATGAGGGCCTACTGCCTACTAATTACTAAGACTAATATTAATATACTATTAAATACTATTACTATTATATTATATATAATAATAATATATATTATAATATATACTAATACTATACAGTCTATACTAATACTATACAGTCTATACTATACTAATATTTAGTAATATTAATTATAATTTAATCATACTTTAATTTATTTTTAAAACAAAAATAACTTACTAAACTGTCATTTCATTATGAGTCATTATGAATGTCAAAAACTTCAAGTCAGTCAGTTTCAGTTGGTAATAGTAATAAAATATAATATATATATAATATGTTAATTATATTTTAGCATTAACTTTATGATAAAGTTTATCTAATTATATCCATGTAAATCTTTCTAGCTATGGCTATATACTATATGATAGCTGAATACCCTAATATTTATTGCTAGAACTAGACAACTATGACTATAAACAAATGATTCTTCTACTTCTACCGTTAACCTGCCAACACCCGTGCACACGACCTAGATTCCTAGTGCTTAAAGACTTGTGACTTGTGTGATGTGTGTGCTAGTATTACTAGTATAAAACTATCTTTTTAGAAATATGTGATTCTAGTTACAGTAAAACTAGACAAAAGTATTTATCAACAACTGTTAATCGTGTTCAAAATGGAGGTTTATAAAAATTAAGCCTATCATAACTTAGTAAGTGATTTACCTGTCAAAAGTTTGAACAAAACACAAGAATTTCAATACCCTCACACCCAACGGATAGACATTATTTAGCTGTAGACAACCCGGAAGTAGTCCATCGCTCTGGGGAAACTCCAAGTAGACGTCAGATGACGTCAGATATTGATCGCCTTAAAAGGTTACCGCGTATCCGGGTCACCCAATGCTGTAACAGTCTTTGGCCAACTTGTTATTTTTCTCAGGTGTTTTATTTAAATCGATTTCTGAAAGTATTTGAAAATTTGAACTCATCTATGTGGATGCCTTAATATATTACTGTCCCAACCGATATAATAGTAATACATACCTGACTTATCTTATCTACTACCAAAGTTCTTTCTATACCAGGGGCGGATTAAGACTGCACGGGGCCCCGGGCTGCAATCAAACGGGGGCCCTATCCAGCCAGCGTCCCTTAAAATAAAATGATTGTTAAAAGCTAATATAGGACTGTAACTAAATATTAATAATGAAAAAAAATAACAAACACGCAGAAATAACTGTTTAATAAATGAGAAATTTGAAAAATATAAACTATACTTTATACTATGTTCTCTAAGTGAGTCAATTAAATCACGTTGTATTGATTATTAACACTATCAGGTCTGAATCGCGATCACTTGTATAGTTAATATTTATAAATTTATTTAATTTTTTTAATATTTTCAATATTTTTCAAGTTTTCGTGCAAACACTTTTAATATTAATTTTTTTAATATTTTCAATATTTTTCAAGTTTTCGTGCGTACACTTTTATTATAAATATAAAAAATTTGAGGGCCCCTAAACCGTCGGGGGCCCCTGGCTTTAGCCCGCTCAGCCGCCCCTTAATCTGCCATAGTTCTATACACACAAGATTGTTACGTCCTACGCTTATCCATAATTTAAAAGTTTATATCTAACCTAGCATTTTTATAAGAATTTCTTGCATTTTTATAAGAGTTTTAAAAATTTTTATATTAACTCGTGGTGTCTGTTTGAGCACTTGATTGCTTGTTTGCCGAAAAAAAAATGGCTCAATTTTTCGTGCCGATGATAAAAATGAGGTATCAAAATTTCAGATCGATCATCGATCGAATGTACTGTAATTAAATTATTGAATTTTAAGTTATTTTATTTATCTCTATGCATCATGTAAATTTTTGAGTTTGAGTGTTGTGGTGCGTATTATATTGAGCGACATTTTTTATATTACGTTCATGTTGCGCTGTGCGGTGCGTGTAAAATATTTTCCCGATCCGTAAATGTAAATGCTATTAATTGCTAATCTGTCTCGCAGTGTGCACTATATTAAACATGCTTTTATAATCCTTTCCGGTAATCAAATCGTGCTGAAATTTAGCAGGCACCCTGTGGAAGTTTTTTTTTTACTATAAATCTTTTATGTAGTATTATTTGAGACAACTAAAAATAATATTTTTGATTTGTCGTGCGCATCGCCGGTTATAATGAACATTCTTTTAGTCATGTCTCTTATATAAGGATTTATAGTCGAAAACTTGCTTTTTTACGCTTTTTAAAAATTAATGTTTATATAGTGTTGGTTTTTCTGGTTTCCTCGAGCAATCAATGCCACGTCCAAATTTCAGTAGGGAATAGCGAGAATATGTATGTGTTTGTTCTTGCATACGGAATAAAAGAACTGTGTTTTATCCCCATATCTATCTACTAGTTGTATTAGGTTATCTTTGTGTTTTATTTCCAAGTAAGAATTAATTGCCTTTTGTATTATTACTACTTTGATCTTTCTTTTTCTATCCTCAAGTATTTCAAGTATGATGATTTTAACTTTTGGTGCTATTCTCATAAGTTTTGAATATTCTCAAGTAATTTAATCATAAAAGTGGGTTAGCTAGAAGGAGACGTTGGGGACGGTCCACCCCAGGCATTACACATTTAGAGGTTGGCATTTGTGGTCATTTGAAGAGTAAAACCATTTCCGACAGCCGCCCATTTTCTTTTGAAAGGGGAAATCAAGGTGAAACAATAATATTCTTAATTTCGAGTCTTAATTAACGGACTCGAGCAACATTTCTTTGTTTGCTTAGTGACCAACTGCAAAAACCATTTTAAAAAATTGAAATCGCTCAAATAAGGTATCAATTTGCTTCGCAGATTTTTGTGATACAGATGGCGCTTTTATAAGAAAAAAATAACAACAACAAAAAACCCGCATCAACGCTGGTCAAAAAATATGTGATATTAATATTGATATGGCCACAACAGTTTTTGTGTGGAATTTCGACTTTCGCAGAATGTCGCTAACAAGTACATACATGATATGGTAATTCGAAAATTGTGTTTAACGTTCAAGTTAGAATTTAAATTAATTATTAATATTTCAGTTTTCATAAAGATATTTTAAGATAACATACTAAAATTGAATTTTATTTTGTTTAATTTTTCTGCGTTAAAGTAGCACACATAGCTTGTGGTTTTTTTTTTTAATACAGTTTTTCATTAATATTGTACGTACGCCTATCCAATTAAAGTAATGCGTAAATAATTTGAAATCGTCTTATTATGGAAAATTATTAACATTAAGGCTACGGAAATGAACGATTAATTTCTCGATTAATCGTTAAAAATTTTAAGATTTAATTATTTTTAACGATTAATTATTGGAAATCAGAAAGTTTTAAAAAAATAACAAGAAATAGCTGCCGATAAATAATAAATGTTCTGATGATTACACGAATATTTTGATTTAAAACTATTGACTGATTGGAATGTTCAAAATGTTGATAAAGTTTGCCTACCATGGTTCTTACACTTTGCCTACTTATCAAACCAAATGAAAAGCGTATTTAGCTAATGGCAGTACTGGAGACTGACCAAGAGACATAAAATGACGACAGCTCTTCTGACAAAAAATGGAGTTAAAAAATGGAGATGAATGTTCCTGAAACCTTTAACCCAATAAAATACTGGAACTCCATGAACACCGATATCCGATAATGTCATTCCTTGCAAATTATTTGCAAAGACCGTTTTGTGAATACAAGTAACCTCAGTTCCATGTGAATGATTGTTCAGCTCGGCTGGTTATATTGTCAATTAGACCCTCTCATCAATTGAACCAAATGTCAACACACTTGTCTTTTACGTAGTTGTTTAAAGGTGACATATAAAAGAGAAATTGCAGTGCTATTTAGATTTTAAACAAAAAAGTTTAATAAGTTTTGCTTTTACATCATAAATTTTAATTTGTGGCTTTAATAAAAATTAACGATTAATTAATCGTTAATTTTTCAAAAGTTAGCGTTTAAATTTTAATTAATCGTTTACAGCCCTTATTAAGATTTATGACAAGAACTTGAACAATTTAAATTTCTCCGTTAATAAAAACCACAAAAGCATAAATATTTTCGAAAAAGGCATTCTTTAAACTTTCAAGCCTCTAGGGAAAATTGACACGAAGAAGTAACTCGTAAAACGAGATCAGATGCTGGAATTTTGCTCATTTCAATGCAATCTTTTCCTTTTCTATGTTATGTCAATTTATAGGAACCCGTCTTTTTTTCTTTAAAATTAATGTGAGCCCATTTCTTAGAACAAAGAGATTTGCTAAAACAGAACACTGTTATAGAGAGTTGGAGATATAAAATGAAAGCCGAGTTAGAAGGAGAAAAATATCAGTGGGGAAAATTTATAGGACGTGGTTTTAGAGCAAGAAATAAAACGAGAAATGTTTTTATCCATGGATGGAATTATAAAAGAAGAGAAAATAATGCGTTGATGATTTGCATGTCGTTGTAGAAAATATCCGTATATAATATCATGTAACCCTATGGCGGATTAAGGGGGGGGGGCTGAACGGGCTAAAGCCACGGGCCCCCGACGGTTTAGGGGCCCCCAAACTTTTTATATTTTATAATAAAAGTGTACAAAAGTTGGCAGTGGCTATTGAGACGCTAGCGTCTTAATAGCCCACAAACAAAATGAGCCAGTGAAAATTAAGTAGTCGTCCTTGACTGACATCACGCATCAAGTGGGGTAAGAGAGGGGGTCATGCCCTTGTGACGTTGTGTGAGAGGGTGTTAAATATGATGTCACATGTAAATGCGCAACTTTAAATAAAACTTCTACAAAAGTATTCGATTGCTTGCTATTTCTTTAAGGACAGTTTCAGTGGCCAAAAAAAAAAAAGAGAAGATAATAATACAAAATCAAAACTCCACTTCTATAAAAGGTAGAAAGAAAAAACAAATGTTTTTCGTGATAAGCCCTTTAAAATTATATATTATTTAAGCATATCGGACTGCATTTACATTTTCTGTCAAAATTCTTAGTATAAGCCACGCCACAAATCAATAAGCGGGACCATCCATACGCAAGCAGGGGAGAGGGGCGTCTTCGAAAAATGGCATTTTGCGTATGAATGGATGCGTACGGGTAGGGGGGGAGTGTCTCCACTGAACGCGTACTTACGCACAACAAATGTAATTTGCATAATACTAAGCTTAGTAACGTAAACCGCGCAAACTCTAATGGCATTTTAACTGACTGATTGAGTCAATACTGATATGCAATAATGTTTTATATTTTAATGCAAACGAAATTCTGAACTTTTAAATTCAGACAAAACGTTCAAACATTTCTTGAAATTAGTAGATGTTTCTCTTTCGCCCACCGGTGTCTCAGCTGTTATATATAAATAACGAGAGTGGGATTTCACTGCTTATATATTTATTTATTAATTTTTTTGGCCGTCCATGAATGACGTCATGCTATTTTTACCCTC
>MUZC01002371.1:608416-642282 GCA_002072015.1 Radix auricularia | reverse complement strand
GTGATGCACCATCGTCTCGCGAGACGGAAGGATGCCGATATATATTATATGAATTAAATAATACCGGTGTTTTCCCCCTTTATATTTGCCTCTTTATTGTCTGAGAGTATGCTCCTTAATAAATCGAGACACGTTAATAAGTGTATACAGGCATAATATTGTGTATCGTTTTGCTCTTTATATAGTTCCATATAATTTATATAAATTAAAACCGGACCGCTGTTCAGGAACCAATAATTAATATCGACGACTGTCGCATTTTAAATAGTTAATAAAAAGTCGAAATAATATATGTATTTGTATAAAGCTATTTTAGTGTCGAAAAATATTAAATTCATTGCATTTGTTTTAATTGTTTGATAAAATAAATTTAAGGTGATAGATAATTTAATTAATAAAATTTGCAGTTTGAGTATAATTTTTCAAATAAAGTGATTCTACGTATTGCATTCGAAACTCAAAGCCGGAAGTTCTTAAATAAGATGGCCGCTTGCTTGTGAATAAATACTGTAATTGTTTATTTTGCTGATAAATATTATTAATTGCACAATCAATCTTGTTTAAATCAGCTGAGCAAGCTCTAATTTTCATTAAAGACATATTGTTAAAGAGTGAATTCTTTTAATCCGTCGATCAAAGGTAGGTTTTTGTTGTCTTTAAAGTTTTAATGTAATTAAAATAATAAATTAATGAAGTCATTGGTAAGTAAAAGAAAAGACAAAGACCGTTTAAACTTAAACTAAACCATCAAGTTCAACAAGTTAGACAAGTATATTTTAAGTTACAAGATACTAACTAAGTTTAAGTATTACTAACTGATAATGTAAGTATAAGTGAAGACTTTTAAATGATATTAATTTAATTTTTGGCTAAATATAATCAGCTTTCGCATGGCACTTTCTGGCTAAACTCTAAAGTGAAGAATCTCGACTGTGACGTCACGACGCTATCGGTTGCTGGAAACGAGAGTTCTATAAAATCTAAAAGGGCCGCCAGTAATGACCGTGAAGTCACAGTTGAGATTCTTCATATTTACTAAAACCTCTCATCGCTCGCACACACAACCTGCGTGAAAATGATACCAGTGTGATCGACAAAATGTATTCTCCTCATCACTGATGACAAATAACACAAATATTAAAAAACTGTGATGTAAAACGCAAAAATCCATCGTCATCGCTTAAGCCCGGACAGAAGGACTGACACGGTACTTGCGATTTTTTTCGACATGTGCAGAAGGATGGGCAAACGATTATCGAAGTACCTATATTTACCCACTTTCTTAGTCTTGTCTAAGGTTGTTAACCGGTTAGCCGGTCCTCAGATCAGGACCGCGTAACCGAAAAGAAAATAAAAAACTAGCGGTAACGTAGTGAAAAAAAACAACACAAGCTGTAACGCGCCTCTCCCTCTCGCTTTGTCACAGTGAGAAAAAGAGGTACCACGATCCAGCTGACCAGTAGGTTGGCATTGAAGCCTTCAGTCTCCTAGGTGTAAGCGTGCGTATATGACGCGTTATAGCCTTGCTTCACTGAAGTTCACAACTAATAGTACTGGCTACTGCTAAGGAATGATTTTGTAAAAAATTTTTTTAATTTGCTTAGTTGTCTAGGCACTGTGACTGTACGAGAGCTAACACAGTGCGCGTTTGATGTCAACAACGGTAAAGGCCAGGCTGTTTCTATTTATATTAATTATAGTTTCTTATAAAGACAAAGAAAGCTATAAAAGCATATGACCCAGTGACCTATCAGCATTTTCTGATCACCGGTTTATATGTTTCAGGCATTCAAAAAACTTATCGGCGCACACCGCTTAGTGAAGTACATGCATGTACCTATATTACGAGAGGTATTTGAAAGACGTAGCAAAGATACCGGGCGATTAATCGGCCCACAAATTCGAGTTCTGTCTTTTAGTGACAGTTTTCCTGCTAGTCAAAGGCATTTGATTACCACATTAATAGTACGGTGTGTGTAGGTCAAACCCTATTTGAACAGAAAAAACGGGTAGGGGGAATATGTGCGCCGCAAAATTAAATTATTCTGGCGAGTTGACGATTAAAAAATAATATGTTTTTAAAAAATAAATTCCACTTTATCATCGTTTACTCAGTAGCTTTATAATTTTATTATTATTATTAATTTTAATACGCGAGTCGATCGAGTTGATCGGCATCACACACAAGAGAGGTAAACATGACATCACAAGGGACGGGGCGAGGCGTTGGTTTTTGAAACTAATGAAAAATACCTCACTAACTTTAACGAATGATTGAACCAGTCCGGTGAACTACGAGTCCTCAAAATAAAATATAAAAAAAGACAATTAACCATCACTGTTTAATTAATTCTTTGGAATTTTTTTTAAAAATGCGTTGAATTGAGGGCAATGCGGAAAGAGCAGAATGCAAGCAGGGGATCAGACGACGCCAGGTGACAACATTCTCTTGTTAGTTCTCAAAACATGAGGGATATAAGGACGAGCGGTTAACCGATTAACCGGTCTTTTTTTTAATGGTAAGGCGGTCCTCAAAAATGAGCGGTCTTAACAACCTTAGTCTTGTCTTATGTCTTGTCCTAGTCTTATCTATACAGACACTCCTTCTATAACTATAGGCTATGGTATATTCAGAAGAAAATTGTGTCCACAGACCAGGTCGGTCTGATGGCAAGTAATGTAGTGTTCACAGGCCATGGCTATGGGGGTTCCACGCATTACCCAGCCACCTTTATTTCCCCAACTAGTGTAAAGTACCCATTCAGAGCTGCGTCGACTCAGGGACGTCTTAGTCTCCAGGAATAAATCTTTGCCTTCAAATGGATTTGAATCCATGACCATTGGTACGCCAGCCGAGCACGCATGCCATTCGACCACTGTTAGTTAATACCAGTAACCAATAAGTCTTTATAAGTATATTGATTTTTAGTTTTAAGAAAAATATTTAAAATAAGCATCTGTTTTACCCTTTTACGAGTCATTTGCAAGTTGCAGGGGATCAACTTCCTGAACTATTATGTATTTTTATTTATTATTTTTAGTCTTTTCCTGTTGATAAGTTAACAATTCTCAATTATTTAAAAGTACAGTCTATCTCTCGGCTAAATGTTTCTGTTATAAATTCAAAGAATCATGTTTTTTTTCAATGATTGAGTTATTGTAAATAAACCTTCCATTGTTAGTAACTATCAGAGGGGTCACTCACTAGAGGGGTGTAGACCGCACCTTGTCACACCATCACAAGGGGTAAAATCTATCAGTAAAATTCTGTATATTACTGTTATTTGGCACTAGAGACTTAGAGGAGGTCTATGGTGTTAGTCGTGAGGGGATGACACTATGAGCAGGCCTGCCAACCATTCCGATTTTTCTGGAATTATACAGATTTTTTTTACCCCCGATTCCGGAATTTCGACAAGACTTTTAAAATTCCGATTTTTCTACTATTAACATTTTTCATGTTATAAAAATCCAAAAGCGGCAACAAAAAAATAATTATCTCATGATAAAAATCGAAAAAATAAAGAACTCTCTATATCGACAATGCCACTCCGTAGTTTTTTTTTCAGCATTTCCGTTAACCGCCATCTCTAAATCTTTCTTGGTTGGCAACCCGATCGTACATTTTTCCTTTCACCAGACTAATAAAAAAATAATAATGAAGCTGTTCTGTGACTTTATAAAAAAAAGGGTACATTTTGAAGAAACCTGCTGAAAAGGCATTTCCAGTGACTAAGCTTGAGAGTCTTGTCTAACGTTTAATGTCCCAAAGCATGGTAATGCGCGCCTCATCTGTAATGCCAAATGGTGGTAATGCGCATCTCATTAGAACTCTCTTTAAAAACGAAATCACAGAAATTAAAAGCTCTTCAGTGCGTGAAAGATGATGTATCCTACTTCCGGCAATGGCGGCCGTTTCCCTGGCTAGTGTTAATGCTCGATTGGCACAGTTTTTTGTAGTTTTTACGGCAGGTCTGTATCGAGCTACTACTCTGGCTGACACCAACCCTAGTTAGGCCTCTGGTTAATACCTTGTCTGTGACTTGAAATATGCAAAATTAAAAACAAAGTTAAAGTAATGTAACAATACAAACTTTTATAAATACCATATTTTAAAGATTACATTTTATTTTGTCGGAATAGCCAATTTTAGAGTCACTGTTGAGTGTTCTATCATAAGTATTTATAATTTATATTGTTTGAGCCCAAAACTTTAGGAAACGTACAGTTTAAAGTAGGGCTATTAACGATAAAATTAAATTTAATTGTTAACTTTTGAAAAATTAACGATTAATTAATCATTAATTAACCAAAATGTTTGTGTAATAAATTATATTCTCCACTATTATACAAATTAGATAATCTAATTTACTTAATTTATGCATGAACTTTGTTGTTGACCTGTGAGTAAACACAATTTACCTATAATATATGTGTGAGTAGCTTTGTGGGTAAAAGTTAAAATACATCTTAACAAACAAACAAAATTTTTTCCACCATTGTTGTAAGCCTGGTCTCTTTCACAAAAAATTCAAAGATATTTGGTGTAACCTAAAATGTTGATAGGACCTGCTTTTTCTTCTAGAAATTCTTAGCGGTCATCCCTATCAAGGGGGCCGCGGTGGTCGAGTGGCAAGCGCGCTCGACTGTCGTTCCGGTGGTCACGAGTTCCACCCAGCTCCAAATGGGTGAAAAGCGGCGGGGCAATGCGTGGAACCCTTAGCTGTGGCATTGAACGCTGCATCACTTGCCAAAAAAACAACTGTTGCCTTGCAGATGGTCTTGGCTGACCAAAGGCTATGGAAGCAAATCCAGAAAATACAGCAGGCTGAAGTCGGAGACCACGGGGCAAAACTCGTGGCATGCAAAACTCAATATTCAATATTGAGAACGAAGAAGAAGAAATCCCTATCAAATTTATAACCCCTAATTCACTAGAAACCAGTAATGAATCAGAAGCATTAAATACATTTTCATCAGAGTCACAATCAGAAACTTAGGAATTTGACTATATCACTTGTAACACCAAAAATTATTTTTACAAAACACACACACAGAAACCATCAATGCAGGTCACCATTTTAATAGCAAGAAGTACAAGTAAGAAATAAAGCAATCTGATAACCAGTCAGGAAATTTATGTCCACAAATTATCATTGCTGATCCGTTCTCCTTTTTTCCTTTTTCACCCAACCTACCTGGGCCGAAAGATCAACTGCATCATCTCCAAAGGGTTAAAATTTAAATCCTGGAATTATTCAAATACTTCACACTATACAATGCAGAAACACTATTTTGACATTACTTATTAATACCCAATGAATGGCATGTGTACTGTCTATTTACTATACTGTATCATTTTAAAAATCAACCAAGTAAAGAACATTTCTTTTAGGATCTTTAAGTTGTTAGGATTACTGGTTCGGAAAAACACATGTCATATATTTTGTTTATTTAGAAATGGGAATTTTTTCCCGTGTTTATTTCCCCAAAGAAATTTTTGAAAATGTAATTAGCAATAATCTTATCTATCTAATTCAAATAGAGAATTTCATGATTTCCCTAGCTAACAGCACGTACGTAATTCTGAAAACTAATTGTTGGAAGGGGTGTAGGAAGTAGTTTCTTTGATAATCAGTCCTTTAATTTACCTTGCAGTGTGTTTCTAAAATGATAATGAATCATAATTTCTTTAATGAGATTATTTATGAGACTTGGTGTTGTGAATTAGACCATATATTGTCTAGCTTTCACCAATGGACTAATGAAAGCAAGATGATCAAAATGGCCACCAGTGAACATCTCATGCTTAGATTTAGGCTAATACTTGTTAAGTTCTTATTATACCAAAGTGACATTTAGAGGTCCTATACCATTAAAAAAAAAAACTTCCATGTTATTTTTATCTGCAACACAACTGTAGGCTGCTTATATCCAATGGGTCCTTTTAGCACATGGGTCTTAGTGCTTATGCAATCGCTCTGATTATACATATAGATGCATGCACTTCAGTTTGATGTTGAATAATTTCATTTTATATGCAATATGCATGTGTCCTTTCTTACAAATATTTAAATCCCTAATATTAACTTCACCGTCTTGTCTCTTGTAAAAAAAATGACCCTTTTCCCTTGATCCTATTGAGCTGAAATTTTGAACATAGACTTTTGTTACCTAACAATGCATTCTATCAAAATTTCAGATCGATTTAATGTACCGTAATTAAATGAATGACTTTTTAGATTATCTTTATGTAACATGTTAATGCTTGTGCTAGAATGTCCGCGGAATGTATTATATTGAACATACTTTTTAAATATTGTCCTGTCGCGAGGTGCGGTGCGTATTATATTGAAATACTTTTATAATATTTTCCCAATCTGTAAATGTTTATGTTATTCTGTGTGATCATAATGGCATATTTGTAACTCCTTTTTTGGAAGTGGAAAAGAAGGAGACAGTCTGATGGTTTCAAAGAACATTTTAAGGATGCTAAACAAAATTAGTCATCCTAACTTTGGTTTCTGAACCTGTTTTTGCTCATTAATTTTAACATTTCTTGTTTCTGCTGTTTTGTAGAAGATTATTTATTGATCCCAGTGACATCAAATTGCAATAAATGTACTGTCCATAATATTTTTGCTTAAAAAATTTATTTTAGTTTTAATTTTATCCTAAAATTTGAAGCTGCATTGTTATATTCACACAAACTGGGCCTCTTTTAAAATCCCTTTTTATGAAAACATATTTAATCCAAGAGTGTTAGATGAGGAACAGGAATTTAAGGAATCTATGTGTCTGTTTTTAACTAGGATTAACGTTTGCTTGGATTCATGTCAGACAAACAAAAAAAATTTTTTTAAATGTACCAAAAAAAAAAATGAGAGTGCCTCATGCAAAAAAAATCTGCCAAGCTTTACCAGTGGGGTGCCCCCAAAAAATTAATACAATAATAAATATTGTTGAAAGTTACTGAAGGTATCAAAATTCTTTAAAAAATAAACTTTAAACTCTCTGCAAGCTGCACTGAAAAAGACCTCCAAGAAGTTGTTCCCACACTTAAAAATAGATTGTATGATGTGTACAGACTAACTGGTTAAAACCAAATAAAAACACCTAACATGTAATCTTCAGATATCTCCATGATACAGTTAACATCACCAATTTCCCTTTTCAAGACTGAAGCCTGAACTTCCCTTTAATGATATCAGACTTTGCCAAGGGCCATTTTCAAACGATTTTCATTGTTCTGTGGGGAAAGTAATAACACTTGTGTGCAAAGATGCACAGCATCTATTTTTTGTGCAATATTTTACCAAATTTGCTGCACGGTAGTTCTAAACTGCTGCGCTGCATCTGTCAAATATCTGCCCAGCTACGCAGCTTAAATGGAACATTGGTTGGGATTCTTATATTTGATCAACATGGCCATAAAGTTGTATTTGACACCAAGATATTCTAATACATCATTAGTTTGTCTCCTATTCATTGATAATTGTTTTGTCTCTGTTAAAGAAAGGAATTAACCCAATGATCTTTGTAATTGTCCTGTCTTCTTGGTTCTACACTTATCATATTGAAAAAAAATAATTATTCATTGCTTTAATGCACCTACTCCCTCAATTATAATGGTTACTTTTATATATCAGATACTCAATGTGAAAAATAATATATGAATGTCAGCATTCTTTATTTTCCTGCATGAACAACATTGGCCTGAACTAGTCTGAAGTAAACTTTTTTGTCATACATTTTAATGTCAGCCTTTACCCTAACATTTATTCTAATTAAGGGAGTATTAGCCTTGAGAATTGTATATAAATCTTTGGGAAAATGTAATTTAAGAAGTAATTCATAATTTTTAGCGCATTTTCGAGATGTCGAAATCGCTATTGCACCCGCTTTGTCCGTCCGTCCGTCTGTCATCACCCTAGACCTCAGCATCCATAAGTCCTAGACCCATGATGTATATATGTTTTTTGTATGCCCTGACCTGCCATTTGTGCATCAACACTCAGTTACTCGATCCGTTTAAAAACCCCGTTAAAACTACCAAAAAATATTTCGAATCGAGAGGCAACACTAGCGCAGGGAACGGCCGCCATTGCCGGAAGTCGCATGCATAATTCTTCAAGCATTGAAGAGTGGTGCGAATGGGTGCAAAAGAATTAGTTTTTTTTTTAGTTGACGTCATTAGAATATGTGTAAAAGTTTAGAGAGCTTTACGTTATCATTTGTGGTGACTTGTAGTTGGATTAAAGAGAAAATAATATTTTTTTTTTTAAATGTAAAGAAATGACTTTTAAATAAAAAAATATCAGGTATATTCATTACGCAAGAAAATTCATAAAAATATGTCTAAAATCTAAACACAATTACTGATAACTACATAATGCTGATATCTAACATAAGTACTGATACATAATACGAAAATGCGCTAACACGTCCTGAATTCCAATAGGTACCAGGCTTAACATGATTTTTTTATTTTATTCCTGCTCCTTTTATTGTCCCACTTTTTAGTTACCACCCAGATTTCTGCATCCATTTTAAAAAAAAAATTGTTAACATGCAACTTCCGGACCACAAAATGAGCATATGTAATTATGATACTTGTTTTCAAACCAAACAGAAATGATGGGACATCTGTCAAAATTAACTTCCAAGCTTTTTTTGTTTTGTTTTTGTTTAAAGTTTTGCTCTCTTTGTTTGGTACTTCAATGAATCATTGGAGCTTTTCAAGAGGTTGCCAAATAATATCTTAATTACTAGATCAGTCTTACAATGAAGCATAGCAGGTGTTTCACAATGAAATTATACATCTGTCTGCTAATAATGGCTTTATTTTTAAATTTGTGAAGCTAATCAGCTACCAGTGAAAAAAAGTTAGAAACATATTCTCAAAAATATCAATGTCATCAATAAAAAGACATAATATATCTATGTTGACAACTCTGTGAGTTAGTTATATCTTTACATTTTGTATATTTCCATTTTTAATGCTTCCCTGTTCAGTCATACTCATTATTTTGTCATTAATATAATTAAATCTGGCTTCTCTTTTAGTGTATTATTGCTTTTGATGATAATAAATTATCTAAGTATTGCTGAAAACTTTTTTATTGTTGAAGTCCAATACTTTTATTCCAATTGTTTACTGAGATTATTTTGAACTCATCCAAGCATTTTATATTTACTTAATTCCTATATGCTAAATTAGAAACTAAAATAAAGCGAAAGACATTATGTTTTAAAATTGGATCAGGTTTAGTTTTTGAGATGTATTCTTTAAATTGGTATTGTTTGTAACAAGGCAATGCACCAAACAGTTTTGTACATTAAAAGAAAAAACAACTTTTATTTAACTGAATGAAATAAATGTGCCTTGGGTTTTATTTGTAAAGTCTTCACGACAGAATCTGTTCTCATGTTAAATATTTTTAAAATTTGTTACTTAGAAAATGAGTAGATTTCAACTTATCTTGCAGCCATTCTGATCTTTTTAACCAAATGGTTTTAACTTAATTTATCATATAGAATAGGGCTGGTAATAACTTAATTTATCATATAGAATAGGGCTAGTAGTAACTTAACATATCATATAGAATAGGGCTGGTAGTAACTTAATTTATCATATAGAATAGGGCTGGTAGTAACTTAATATATCATATAGAATAGGGCTAGTAGTAACTTAATATATCATATAGAATAGGGCTAGTAGTAACTTAATATATCATATAGAATAGGGCTGGTAGTAACTTAGCTTAATATATCATATTGAATAGGGCTGGTAAAAACTTAAGGTTTGCCGAACAGAAGGGGGGGGGGGGTTGGGGTAGTGAAATACTTGGCATAGTTAATTTTCTGCCATTGCCAGCTTGAACTTTAAAAAAAAATTAACATTTTAATTAAAATTTTTAACAAAAGCAACAATTGTATTTGTAGCAAAATATCTTTGCTCATTATCTGTTGAGTAAATTGTCAAAATTTATTTTTTATTACTTATAGCAAGTTATTGAAAGAATGAGAACTTTAAGAGGTGAAATGGTTTTGTGGGTATTTTAGGACATCATCAATATTTGCTGTATGTTCGTGTGTTCTACGCTACTAATTTTAGAAAGCAGCACATCAAATTACTGCACCAAAAATAACATAGTTCGAACGTCCGCATAAAATTGTTAAATTTGGAGATAAATGAATAAAAATAAATGAAAGTTCTGTACTACATTATTTTTTGTTCTGTGTATTTTTTCAAAATTACTAGATTTCAGCTGAAATGTTCTTATTTTGAAAACTTAAATGACGGGTGATACACTAGTTTTGAATATAATGAAGAGGGCACAGTGATGCCGAAACAGTTAAATTAAACCCCTTTGTTCAGAACAATGGTTTTGCTTGTTTCATTACACACAGAAAATTAATTTTATGAATAATAAAATTGAGATAATAACTTAATAACTCCATTGCAAATATGTTAAATTTCAATGAATATATGACTGTATTAACTGGATATGAAACAATATAGATCATAGGATTTAGGTGGTGGGACGGAGTTCATCTGAAATATGTTATATACAGCTATGCTTTTGGTTGTCAATAGTCTTTCTCTGGCCTTGTTATATATACACACACATAGTTTGATTAGTCTTTCTCTGGCCTTGTTATATATACACACACATAGTTTAATTAGTCTTTCTCTGGCCTTGTTATATATACACACACATAGTTTGATTAGTCTTTCTCTGGCCTTGTTATATATACACACACATAGTTTGATTAGTCTTTCTCTGGCCTTGTTATACATACACACACATAGTTTGATTAGTCTTTCTCTGGCCTTGTTATATATACACACACATAGTTTGATTAGTCTTTCTCTGGCCTTGTTATATATACACACACCTCATACTGAAATAGCCTGATCTGATTCAATTATGTTGAAATTTAATTAAATCCAGTTCTGTCCATCCACCTAAAGCTATTAGTTTGATTTATTCCACCAAAATCTTAGTTTTAACTTTGGAGTATTCCATTAAAGTAAAGTAGGATTAATTTCATGTTACCCCCTCCCCTCCCCCCAATTCCATGGACTCTTAAATAGCAGCTATTCATGGTTATTGAATTTGTTTGACAATTACATTATTTAACTATTAGACCCAACAGACAAGATTACAATTAAATTATTTCCACTGTCAATCTTATTTAATTGAGTTAGCAGAGCATTGGATTAAAAATATTATTATTTTGCTTTGTTTTCATACTTAAATCATTGTTAATATTTTCTCCCATTGACACCCAGCTACAAGTGCTTGGATAAGAGCAAATGATTTTCTATTTCATTTAAATGAAAGGAAACAAAAATTAATAGAATGAGATTTAACTAGGGTTTTATAAATATAACAACATTTAATGTTTTTGATTAAGAAGTAGGAAATCACTTTAGTTCTGTTAGGGATTCTTGGTTAAAACAAGTTTTCAGATATTTTTCATTAAAAAATTATTTCAGCCAAAAAACTTAAGTTGTTTGTTGTTAGTCCAACCATTATTTACAATTTGTTTTCTTTGTGCTTGGTTCACAAGCTCACCACACAGTCTATTTCAGTAAGGCACTGAATGGTTAGAAAAGTAATCTGTGTCATTTTTAGAAGCAAAGAATAGTTTTACTGGATATGATAAGTGTTAACAGGGATTACATTGATGAAAAACAAATGTTTGAATTCTGCTCTGACTTTCTAAGTGTAATAACTTTCAGGCAATATCTGTTTTTTTTCTTTCCATTTGTTGTGGTTGCTTTTTAGGTATAAAGTGTATTTAATAAGATATTATATGTGATATCATGTGTGAGGTTTTTTTGTATACGCTTTTTCTGCAATGACATGAACTTTTTACCTGAACATAGAAGCATGCTTAGTTTTAATTATTTGACCTATCTTTCATTTCATTTTTCTATTAGAACTGTCTGCCATTTAATTTTTTTGGTTAATATTTCTATATAAACTTTCCGCCATTTAATTAAAAAAAAAAAATCCTACAGGAAGTGTCTTTCATTTACTTTTTGTTCAAAAGCCTCTTGTGAACTTTCTTCCATTTGACTTTTTAAAAAAAAATCCCATATAAACCGTCTCAATTTGATTTAGTTATCATTTGGAATTGTAATTTATATCGAAATTAATATAAAAAATATATACCTAAGAAATGTTTGAAACAGAATTGGGAGCAACAAAAAAGTGCTGTTTTGTGTTATAAACACATCTAGACCCCTATTAGAAAAAAAATGCGTGACCTGTCTTCAAGTCATTCCATTATTCAAGTGCGTAGAGTTCAAACATAGATTACATCGTGTTTAACAATAATCATGAGAAAGGGGAGAGGGTGGCAAAACAACAAACAAGCAAACAACGGATTTGAAAACCCAAACTTCTGTGATTGGGAGAAGACTTGTGAGGGTTTGTCATGGACGTCTTGAGGGGCCCTCCATCTGTGGCCGACTGTTGCTGGATTGGTCAGATTGTGGTGGTGCGGACCAATTAATCACTGGTGAGGGTTGAGTCTATGGGGACTCCAGGAGAACGGGGCCCATCACAAGTGTCCCCACGCAAGACAAATATTCCTGATTGGGCCTTCAAGCCCCCGAATTATGTTCGTAGGGCCCAATTTTGCGTTTGATGAAGCCGGCAAATTGCTGATGTAAAGATAGTGGCCGAAGTATCACCAGGGGAGAGAACCACCGCCATACGAAATAAGGTGCATCCACATTTTGGGAAATTAGAAAAGCTATCGGAGTTTTCATTCTTCCTCTCTTTTTTTCTCCATTCGCCATTTTAGTATCCCCGAATATGGGTGAAGAACAAAGTACGCGGGCGATCATTCCTTCTCACCCTCTTCAAAAACAAGCAAGATAACCCATGTATGGAGCACTATAATCTCTAGTTACTCTAGGGTACTTCAATATCATAATTGGGTCTCAACAAATTGAGTTACTTATATGTCATTGATGGTCCTCATCCAGCTGGTTTGGGTAGGAATTTTTCTTTCAATTTTAACAGCTTCAAAATCGCGAACGCTAATTTGTTCCGAAAATAGAATTCATGAAAAGCAATCGCTTCATTTTTTAAATTAAAAAAAATAATAATAAAAATAAAAAATTACAGGATTTTTAAAAAATGGAGGTTGGTGGGTGGGGATGTTTGGAAATCGCCCGAACTTTACTGATGAGGTGCAAGGGAGACAAAAAATCCATACTTGTTATGCTGGTTATCTTTCACTTTGAGCAAATTCAATAACAGGTCCTGTCAGAGTCCCTCCCCTCTCTTTCATTTTCTTGTGTTCGCCCGGCCCGATGCAAAGTTCTCGCTTTCAATGCGTCCCCGTTCTTCAATAGTCAAAACCTATTTAGATTTTTAGTCTTGATTAAAAGGAAATTTATGTCAACGGAATTAGTTATAGGCGGTCTGTATCTGATTTCATTACAGTTTGCCACCAGACTCGCTCCCTGTTACTGACGGTATTATATAGTTTATAGAGTTAAAAAGTAGATTACATTGTTAATATTGCTATTGAAGTCCCCCAAACCCCCACGCCTCGCGGTATTCCCCGAGACAGGTTTTAATTTGAGTTCAAATTGTATGGGTCTGTTGATGTATAGCCTTTCTTTGGCGGGTTTCATGAATTGAGTTAAATGAAGTCTCCAGCTTCCTGAAAGTAGAAGACTTAGTTATAGATTAGTGATAAAACAACGATCTAGCAATGGATTCGATGCCTTCTAGTACATTTCTCTTTGCATTGGCTTTGAGAATGAAATCTCTTATACTTATATAGTTTGTTTCACGCGATGCATTTAATGACATCGCATATTCCTCTCCAACCTTCTTATCTTTACCTAATTGAAACATCTTTGGCAGTCATGAAGTATGAGCCCTTATTATTGTTATAAGCGGCCTCATTTTTTTAAAACATGGGGTGGGGGAGCTTAAACTGTAACCGGGTGTAAAAACTCTCAATTCTATATGTCTTGTCTAGTAATTTTTACACTAACACATGATTCCCATCTCATGTGTTGGCTGTCCTAACATAATCGATCTTTTTATTTTTTCTCAGAAACTGTCCAGCCTAAGAGAAGCGTCATCTGCCTAAGATCCAAACATAGTTTACATAGGTAAGGAAATGGAGAAATCAAAATGGGGCTTCCTGCATGAAATTTTATAAATGTATATTGGTATTTCTTTTCTTTCATATTTTATGCTGTTTAATTTAATTTACTTTATGGAATAAACGCCCACTGTAGAAATGAATCCTTCATGTACCAGGCGGCATCATGAGCGATCGCCCTAAGGCAACCACCACCTCTCATTGTTACGTAACTTAGTAACATCACCGCTCACTGTTATTATATAGTTTTAAAATAGTTTGTACCATTAAGAAGGCTTCGGGGAAAAAAGGGTATAGTTTTATCAAGACACCCCCTCCTTTCCCAAATTATTAATCTCCCCCCCCCCACCCATTTCTTTCAAGAGTTTGGTTGTTTTTTTAAATTAATTTTTTCAACTCGCTTCTCATGAACAAGATCACGTCGTTCATATTATGACCTCTTTAGCTCTCCCCACTCAAATGGCCACAACTTTGTTTCGTTATTTCCAACCCGGGTGGTTCTTTTATCGAGCTTCCCCAAAAACATTTTCCTTAAAAAAAACAAAAAAAAAAACATCCCCCCACCACTCCTTTGATGCGCTTGTATTAATTTCTTAAGTCAGCGTCGGGCTGTCTGGTCGCTCGCACATACTTATTAAGAGAACGTGAAGATATTGATGAGTGGGGGGCCACTTTAGGGCCCGCGTCATGGGGCCCAAGGCGGTCTGCTCTACCCGACATTACCGGGGAATTGATAGCTCCGTAGCTAAAATTTCATTAACAAGGCCTCGGCTAGGGGCTTCAGGCCGATTCTTCATGTTGGAAATAAGTCATTAAATTCGACCCTTACATCATAAACTTATCAGCGTCTCGGCCAGTCTTATAGATTTCACTGTGGCTCCCATTGCCGGCGTTTTTTTAAAGATCATCGCGCTGAGTCTCAGAGTGCACTGCGGGGCAATAGAGGTACGAGGAGAAAAAGGAGGGTGGGGGTGTAGACCGCTCCCGTCCACATTCAGTGAAAAGGGACAGCCATCAATGGAATTTATGTCCTCTCAAAATTAATACCGGCCCGAGCGAGATGCGAAAAACAAATATCTAAAATACTAATGGAATTATTTTAAAAAAAAAAAAATTCTCAAGTCCGCCATCTAATATTCTGTCAGCGCTCTAAACATCATGCCCCCCCCCCCCCCCCCTCCCCTAAATAAAAAAAAGATGTTTTTATACCCGTGATTTTTAAAAAAATGTAATCTAAAAAAAAAATAAAAAAATAGTGGTTCTTAAAATCCTGAGTCGGGTAAATGCTAACCAAAGATTGTCGCATATATGAAAACTGTTTGGGATCTTTGACACATTTATTTCGCTATACTTTAATTGGACAAAAGTCAACAACTTCTAAGTTAGCAAATGATATTTTAATAATCGCGACACTATAAAACATTACATCACATGTATGCAGTCGGTTAGTTAGGACCATTACATCTTGCAGAGAGCCAAATTAAATTAAATTTTTTTTTTAAAGTGCTACGCGAATGGTTAAAAAAATAAACATTTGCGCTGAGCGAAGAGAGTAAAAATAATTTTTTAGCTTATCGATCATATTGGACCGTTTTGACCGTTTGCAAAAATTTCAAGTCATGTGATCAAGGGGAGGTTGCTTAAACATTCTATTATATTTGAACCGGACAGACCTACGGACTAGACGACAAACGTACTGAGTTTTAACATTTAATAAAAGTCGATTTATGAACATCAACAAGGACTTTGTAGTTGTCCTAAAATCATTTTCTTCCATTAAGCTAAGAAAAAAAAAGTGCCTTCCATTGCACTCTAGTCTGGAAGCGCACTGGCTTATTCTAAATTCTAAACGAATGGGGAGCTAACTAATTTTTAAAGAACTTTTAAATTAATATACGCTACTTATATCTAAAAAATACAGAATCCCTGAAGGGAGAGAAAAAAAAAACAAATCTTTTTTAGAGACCCGTCACTCCTGCCCCCATCCCTCCGTCCACCCACCCATCGCCATTGCTTCCATCTGCGTGTGCTCCTTGAAGCATTCTTGCCCTCCCCTATCCCCCTGTTTAACGATCGTTGATTATGGAAGTGCAAATTTGGGGCGAAAGATCCATGGGAATCCGAGTTGATCAATATCATTAAATTGCTGACCTCCGTTGGTTGGCCACGAGAAACAGGGAGCGAAAAACAGAAATAACTCAAATCTCTCAACTATGAAATAGAAAATAATATGTAAAAAAATATATATAGAAAAAATGTTATGTGTTTGGGGGCGAGGGGTTGTCGAGGAGATGCCGATTGGGAGAAAACAAAAATGAGTTTGGGATGATGTGGCGTGTGTATAGTGGTGGTGGGGGGGGGGGTCGGAATTAGGACAAGTTTGATAACAGGTTGTCCTATTTA
Source organism: Radix auricularia (assembly GCA_002072015.1). Lineage (NCBI taxonomy): Eukaryota > Metazoa > Mollusca > Gastropoda > Lymnaeidae > Radix > Radix auricularia. The sequence goes on along the minus strand of MUZC01002371.1, from coordinate 625,731 downwards.
AAAAAAAAAGGGTTTTTTTGGTTGGGGTGGGGGCGACGGATAATATTATGAAGGTAGAAAGGGAACCGGTGAATAAAGGGGAGCGGGTAGCAAAGTGAACTATTTGCTGCAGTATCTGTATCATTACTTGTGTTTGTCGAGGTAAAAGCTAAACGCTTTTGTTGGGAGGGGTGTTGGGTTGCTCAACACTGGATACAAGACTAAACGCCTTCGTTGGGAGGGGTGTTGGGTTGTTCAACACTGGATACAAAAAATCAGGGCTGGCGGGGTTGAGCTAAAATTAAGTTTGTGACAAGAAGATGGAACTGTAAATCGGGATGTGTAAAAGTTATGAGATAATATCCCGTGGGGTGTGAGGGGGAGGGCGTCGGTTGAATGTGTGGGGTGAGATGTGCAAAAAAATTGTAAAATTTTTTTTAAACAGGAAGGGGAGGGTGTGTCATGTCGAGGTGACGAGAGGGGCGTGAAAAATGAAGTGATTACGAAAAGCAATCACTGGTCCCTGGGCCTGGCCGCCTTGTCCCCCAGTGTTGGCGGGACGTTGTCTTGTGACTGTTGCCGGGGCTGAGAAATGTTGACCTCTGGCCTAGGATTACAACTCATCAAGATTAACATCCTAAAATTGAAGACTTTCACACCGCCCCCACCCCCCCCCCGAACACACACACACACACGCATTCAACCTCCCCTCCATTCGGGTACCAGTACACATCATTAAAGAGGGGAAAAAATTACATTTGAATTTACTTGGGTGGTTTTTTGTTTGGAAAGCGACTCTTGTGAACGTTGTAGTGGCAAGGGCTGGCAGAAGTAATCTGGGCGGAAGGGGAACATCGCTGTGAATTAGTTTGGCGCGGCCCACAATGTGGAAACATTTCTAATCCAAAGTGTTGATTTAGTAGCTGCGATGATACGAGGGACTTTATAGTTCATAACCAGCTCCATTACATAGGGTGGATCGGGGTGGGGGGAGCTTGGAATTAGTTACAGATTGACGCGGAGTCAAGGGCTAGGGCGGGTTTAGGAAGATGAAAACCCGATTATCAGTATGCTTTTGTTGATGACTTTTGTGTGTGCGCATATCAATTTTAATTCCAGTATCTAGATTTCTACATGCACAAAATTGAAAATTTTATGTACATGTAATTTACATATCGGTTTTTGTTCATAAAACGTACAAATCACAGCGCTGTGCATCTTTCGGCTGTTTATTTGGCCGTTATGATACTTAAGCTTTTAAATTTTAGTTTTTTTTAAAAAATGTAATGAATTCGACTGGGACGTGGTCTTAAATTTCGATGTAACTATCGTCTGCAAGGCAAAATCAGGTTTAATCAATATAAAACAAAATACACCGCATCATCACGGAGTCCAGCCGGTGAGGGATTGTCTGCCTTTATATGGACCAGTGAGTCTTAAATTATTTTAAGGAAGCGATAACTTCATCTTAATTACAATTTTTCTTAACGGGAAAAGGGGCGAGTGATATACTTTATAAAGCGTCATCAAAAAATTCACCTCTAACTTTTGTTTTTAATTTTCTTGTTATATGAAGTTACAAAGATGCCCAGTGATCAAACTGGGTACATGTTCCTAATCTATCAATGGTACGTGAATTAAAGCAGTGCTTCTCGGGACTTGTTTGGTTGGTCTCACGGAGACGTGGCTGCACTTAACTAAAGATGCCCCACAGGCCGCGTGTTGGCCTTCTTCCCTTTCTGTCACAGGGCATCAAGATATGACTCGCCACGTGACCCCTCTAAACGGAATTAATACCACCCCGGCCTCTTGTAACCCCCCTCCCCCTGCACTCAATACATCCACCCCGTCCCCACTTTCTCTTGAAACTGCTGACCATTGTAACTTGTAGTTCCACTAACATATCGGCATCTTGTGCCCCAACAGCACGCCTTCTGTGGATGGCGTTTGGCTCAAAATTCACAATCTCACCCCAAAATTAAGAAACGAACAAAGGGGAAAAATGCTAAAGGAAGTTAAGAAGAAGAAAAAAAGTATGGAGTAAAATTAAGACGATGGTTACCTCCTCTAAAAAATCTCATTTATTCGCTTAGTTTTTTTTTTAAAGTTCTTTTTCCCCCCATGTCTTCTTCCCCTTCCCTTTCCGTATTTCCCTATCTGACGCAATGTCGCGAGGGGCGTACCATTAGGGCGATTGGAAAGATCTGATTAATCGAGGGGAATGTAGCCAGGCATACAGGCCCTCGCATAAGCAAATTTGACAGGGTGCGTCATTAAGCCCGGATCCTAATGAATAATTTGGGGGTTTCGGGGGACCGGCACTGCCCCCTTTCATTATACAAATGTAATATTAAATTCATCTACATCGCTGCCTCCAGGAATGGACAGAACGGGAGAGGAGGTGACACCGGAGGAATGAAACCGGAGGGGACCCTGGTGTGTGTGTGTGTGTCCGTGTCCCAGAGAGCCGTTGTGACGAACACAGCATTTACCCTTTTCCAATTATTTCGCCTCCAACTTGAAGCGGGAGGGGACGCAATAAAGAGACAAGGGGAGAGCACACACAGATTTTTGCAAGCAGGCTTCCACAGCATATTTAGGGGAATGGACCTTCACCCCCCCCCTTCACCCCTAGTCCCTGGCGTTGGTAACGTGCGGTATAGGGCCAGCCAAATTAATAATAAAACAGGAGGTTCTGGGTGGGGGAGGGGGGTCACATTTATTAGTGAAAAGCAGAGGCTGTTATTTGATGGCGAAAGAGTGGACCCGAAGTGATTATCTGATAAAAAAGAAATGGGGTTGTGGGGTGTAGGGAAAGAAAGGGAGAGAAAAGCGCGTGCAGGGAGAGCACCCTTGGCACGGGTGGGATGTTTGTTTGCTGAGTTCCAGACTGAAGGCAGCTCTAATTTACAAGACGTAATGGCGTTGTTTTGATTTATTTTTCCTTAGGAGCTCGAGTAATATAGGGTGGCGCTTAGGGGAAGGGGAAGGGAGGAGTTCGCTGCGAGTCCCGAGGGGGGTTTAAGGATGGAAAAAATGGGATGCATCTGGGGGGTGGGGGAGTCGGGGGTTGACACTTGTAGAGTTCTGGCTGCAGGAAAAAAATGTGCTGAAGGTTGCAGGTTTGTTCACATTAAATGTGAGGCGGACTTCTCTTACAAAGATTATATTTAAAAACTTAATTGACTAACTGTGTTAACAATGACCGGACCGACTTTTAGTACTTGTTGACTTCACAACCCATAAAGTTAGTTAAGAGTAGCGGTCTACATAAACTTTATAATTTTGCTCAATTCGATTTGTGAAAATAAGTTGAACAATTAAAGTGATAACTTTTTTTTATCATATTTAAAAAAAAACCTGAGCCTGCAGTTGAAATAAGCATCACTGAGGTACAATGGAATATCATTTAGAGAAATAAATATATACTGACATTATTTATGGAAATAAAATATATTTTATTGGATGATAATTATGTTTTATGACGTCAAGTTTAAAATAAGTAAATTATACAGCGGATATTTATGGCAGTAACAAAAGTTTATTTAAAATATTTTTTTTAAAAACACATTTTGGGACAATAGAAGCTAGAATCAATTTTTCTATTCTTTAGTCGCGACTAGATGCAATGGATACGTCATACATAAAAGATGATACACAAATTTATTACTGAGACCTTTTGTACCAGGTTTGAGTTAGTTTTATTATAATGTTGGCTCTAAAAAGCTGAGCATTGTTGCGCCGGTTTTCAACTGCAGCTATTGTAGTAGCCATTGATATCACTCATAGGAACCTGCCACGCTTTTATTTGTACCATCTTTAAAGGTGTGGTAGCCGATACTTCGGTTAATTCCTTTATACATTACAAAGAGATTGCTGTGATTGCAACAAGGGGGCTTTGATCGCTTGGCTTTTAAATAAAAATTTATTTTAATACACAAATAAATATATTATAAAAATTACTATCGATATTTCTGCACATTAGTTGTTGGTATATCTGTTCGACAAAACTTACTAAAATAATAGATGCAGACTTATTACATAATTTAAGAAACATTTATTAAGATTCCTAGTTAATTTTGAATAATTTTTTTTTAAATTTTTGAAAGAAAATTTGTTGCAATTTGAGAGACGTATAATTGTAAATTTGCGACATGTTGGAAATTAGAATAACTGAACTTGAAGAACGCAAAGCCTGCACAACTTTTTTTTGTTACCAGTGGTTAAAATTTCTGTTGTTTACACTCAAATGTAGTTAAATATGCATCCATTTGTAAGTATATGAAGAAGAAAATGAAGCAACTGTTAGCAAATGACCTCAAACAAGCAACTCCCTATGTTGTATGTGTTTTGTTGTATTTTTTCAACCCTCTTAAAATTCTTCAACTTATGCCTGTTTTAATCGTTGTTGAACTCTTAATACTTCTATAGACTCTTGTTACAATCCTCAGTCTATGCTCTTCTAGAATTCTTGAACCCGTTCAAACAATTATTGAAACTCGGTATTGACTGCCTATTTATTAAATTAATATGGTGCCCTTTGTTTTAAAACTTTAAACTTTATATATCTATAGTTTTCCATTTCGTCTTAAAAGTGGACACTGTTTTTGAATTATTACACGAAAAAGTGGACCAAGGCCATTTTTGGGGTTGCTTACCCGCTTCGCCTTTTGAAACGCCTATGTCCTTGCACCTTATTATTTTTTTTCCTTGACGCATCTCTGTCTTGTTCCCGCCATCGCTGGATGTAAAGGGACGCAATTTATATTTCAGCACACCAGTTCGTTTTTCCTTGGTTGTGCTCTGAGCTGACCATCCGCCTGTAAGCTCACCTCGCTGACCGGTCCGTAAGCTCACCGATACGGCCAACCCCGTCATCAATCGTCGGCGGGGATCAACGCTTACTCCATAATACCATCATTTGATGACCTGCGATGACCCAACCCTCGCCGACCCCACCCGGCGCATCAAGGAAAGGGGTCCCGACCAGTGGACGGCCAATTAATTGGGTGACCAGTAGAGTCGCCAGCGGGTCTGATGGATCATCTCATCAGCAGACGACGCCCGGTCAACAAGCGGCACCCCTTCTTCGTTTGTGGGGGTATATTTGTGTGCGGGACTCAACCGACCCCCTCTATTTTTTATGTGCTCCCTTTTCCCTCTAGTAACCCCCGACTCCATCATGTCTTATCCGACCCAAAGCGAGATGAAGAAATTAGGAGTTGGCATCTCTTAACCCGGGCTCATTTCTCTCTGGTCCGGCGACCTGTGATGGATAATGCCCGATGATTTCTGCTTCCATTCCGGGATGAGCTAAACGTACTCGGGGTTTTTGTAAAGACGTACAGAAGGGGGGAGGGCGTTGATGCCCGTGTCCGTCCTTTGGCTTCCCCGTGTCAGCCCTGGGTGACCACTGATGCATTAGAATAACTAGATTGGGCCTACGCTCCTAATGAGACCAGTAGTGCATCAAACTAATGGCCGGCCGCCATTTTGATTGGCGCGTCCTAAAGAAGCCATTTTGCTTATCTATGGCGAAGGTTGGAGGACTAGGGAAAAAAGGAGGTGGGTAGGGGGAGGTGGTGGCTTGAAACCGACGATCGATACTGTTTTAAATTGAGGATCAGATTGGTGGAGATGTTTGGCAAAGCTTGCAATTACATTTAACACTTGTCGCGACCTATGCAGCCAATTTTGTCTGTACTGAGCTCAAAGTGAAATTTGGTTGCCGGGGAAGCGACGTTTTATGGGCCTGGGCTGTTGCGTTTTGCATCTTGGGTCTCTTGCAATCTGAATTGGGGCGGGGCCACAAAGTCGCCTGAATTTTAAAAAAACAGCTGCTGTCCTGGTCAGTCTCTTGCAGGGCCGGGTTCCGGCTTGATGGGACCCTAAGTTATTTGAGATATAAGGGCCGTTTTGAAGTCCAGATATTCTATGTCAGTGCCAAATATATTTTCAAAACATCCGGGGGGTCAGGGGTGGGCAAGAAGGCGGGGGCCCTAAGCTAATGCTTGTTTAGCAAATAGGTAAATCAAGCACTGGTCTCTAGTTAATGGCGTCTAATGGTGGCGCTGTGATTTTTCCCAAATAAAGATATAGTTAACATATCTACCCCTCAACCAATTTGGATAGTATACATTTAATTATCAGATATAAGAATTTTCTAAATGATCAAGCCTAAAATTAATTGTGTTTCTTTGTTTGTTAAAAAAAGTATTTTAATTATTATTATTTGTTATAATTTTGTCCTTGGTTTTTGCAATTAGATTATGAAAGTGTTTTTTTTTTTTGTATAGCTTAAAAAGTTGCTAGTCAGCTTGAATGGGTCTGTCAGACATTCTTACTCATGGGATTATTGTGATATCTCAATGACATATTAGTTCTTTTTGAGGTATTGTATAGATCTAACCTCAATTTGTGTCTTAACAATCTGGAGACTGGGTCTGGCTAGTGTTTTAGGTAAGATGAAATAGGTTAACCAATCAGCAAAAAACTGCACACAGTAGTTTAAGATCGATCAGTCAGTATTCAAAGACTGCACAAAGACAGTTCAGACAAAGACAGCACTATCAGTAGCCACAGGCAGTGCAGGCAGTACGGCGGCACGGTAATTATAAATTGCTTCACGTCGATGGTCAGATATCTGCGCGGCTGCGCAGCCGCGTAGCCTGAAATGGGACATTGACAGATGGTATTCAAAGACTGGAAAGACAGTCAAAGACACTAAAGGTATTAGCCGAAGACAGCAGAGACAGTAGACTAAGACAATAAAGACATTAGCCAAAGACAGCACGTACAGTAGCCAATGGCTGCCCTGACCTTAGTCAACAACTGTACTGACATTAGCCAAAAACAGTAAAGACATTAGCCAAAGACCTAACAGACATAACGCCAAAGAGTGTACTGACAGTAGCCAAAGACTGCACAGACAGTAGCTCAATACTCTAATGACAGTTGCCAAAGACTATACTGACAGCGGAAGAATGCATTTCTCGAACGTTATTAAAAACAAGTCATTAAAAGAAGTAAACGCGGTTGTTAGAAGTCAGTTTCTATAACGTGATATCTCGTTCACTGTGGCACGTGAAGCGCTCTCTAGGGGCGTAGGTTGACAGGCCCACGCGATGTAGACCATCAGTTTATTGTACTGTCTCTTAAGGCTCCTGGTAGTCCTGGGACCAATTCTGCTCAAGCGGCTATGACATCTTTGGGACCGTCTCTGTGCTTCACTCACACACACACACAGATACAAAGACACGTATCCCTTTCATTTCAATTGGTGATGTGGTATGGAGCTGTGGAACTGAAGTTTGTAAAGTATATTATTTCTGAATTTTCTGCGACACATTTTGTTGAAATAACCCATCAATTAACAATAAAAATTAACATTTTTAAACAGCTGTGGGGCTCACTCTTCTCAAGACGTGTTACCCTCCTATCTGTGTACCTTTTATAATGCCTGGCCCATTCGGTGATTTATAATTAAAATAAAAACAATAAAACTACTCAACAGATGACTCCCTACTCCAGTGATGGCGAACCTATGGCACGCGTGCTACAGTCGGCACACAGAGCCTCATTAGCCGGCATGCGACTACAAAATTACTTTATTAATCAAACCAGCCAAGCTTAACCCCCATTTTCGGGTTTCATTGAATTGGAGTGTTGGCACTTAGCTGTGTAAATAAAAGGGTTTTGTTGGAATTTTAGGCACGCCACACCAAAAAGTATCACCATCACTGCCCTACACTATCTCGGCCAACTTGTTACATTTGCTTGAGCTCGGAGCTGAAATGACACAAATTTGGACGGAGTTAGCCTATAGAACTGATTTTATTTAGGTTAAATTAAAAAAAAAAAGAAAATGTTTCTTATCAAATCATCAATGTTGAATTGAGAAGATGTGAAGTTATGCACCCCACATCAGCGACGATGAAATAATCTGTCCGCACCTAAAAGTTCTCTTCTCTTTAAACAACTTAACCATTTATTTCAAGGTATTTAAAAAAAAAAAATAAATAAAAGAAACCAAAACAAACAAACAAAAAAAAACAACAAAAAAAACAAACAAACAAACAAACAAACTAACAAAAAAAAACCAGCAACAACAACAAAATTACAATTTATTAAAAATGTACGAGTTTTACAAGTTTTACTGTAATTCACATATTCATTGTGTACACAATTTAACCTTAATGTTTTAATATTAAACCTCTTTGTCTTTGAATGTGCCTGAAAATTATCAAACACAATAATTATCATTAGGAAGTAAGTTTGAACAATATATCTATCCGTCTATAAAAATAATTTTAAAAATGTATAATAAACAAACTACAGACATGTCTTTATCCTTACGAACATATCAAGCCAGACAAAAATTATGGTTGTTTTTTTTTTTCAAGAGGAAATCAACTCTTGCTTAGGACCACTGATAACGAGAGATTTGACGCAGACTGGCAAAAGCCATCCGAGCTCCTCGCGAGTCTCCTGACATGTACCCTCAAGATGGTCAATACCGTATTCAAATAGGGACGAGGACACAAATTGCTTATGATTACCGCGACAAAACAGCGAGTCCCCAGGAAGAGATGGCCGCCCAATACCGGTCCCGTGCTGACACTTTATGTTTTGATACCGTGGGGGATAATGCACTTATTAGGGCTGCTCGATGTCCTGGCCCGGGAGCTCCCCCCTCCCCTTACGTTCCCAGGGCTGGACTAAGACACGACATTATGGGGCTCATCATAAAATGCAAATCCTAACTATTATGGGATGATTTGGGTTGGTCGGTATGAGAGGAAGGGTGCGACGACACCAAAGGTTGCTTCGTGAGCCCACTCGAGTATGAAAAAAAATCACCCTCTCCCCCAGAACTACCAAAATATTAATAGTAATAATAATAAAAAGCTCCACAGACAAATGTTTTGAGTCGTTTTTTGTGCCCGTGTCCGCGTTTCTTTGCTCCAATAACATCATATTTACTGGCGGCGGTTGTATTGCGGAAGCAGTGCTCTGAAAGGCTGCAGGATGTGACTGCTAGAGCCAGCCATCAAGTCCCACGCCACTGGCCCAAGATGTTGATAATGGTGAGATGTACACATGATACTCGTGGGCGCACCATCCCACCACCGCAGACCTTGACACGGGGATATCAGTACTAGTAATATGGATGATTAAAACTCAGAAGTTGTCTCAATAATATTACAATACTACAATTCTATCGGCGTATCTGGGTGGTTCAATCTTACATTTCCACTTACCATGTATAAATGACTACTGTTTTCCTCCTTTAAATACATTATATCGTTAATGTAAGGAGATGGACATTTTAAGATGTATTCATTTTTAAGGGGAAAAGTCATTTTCGGAGCAAGCACAAACTGGGCCCAGAACTATAACCATTATTTAGGTACCCTAAGAGGATGGCTCCCGGGGTTATTGTCCTTCTCTGACCCTATGACGTACATCTATCTATCAATCTTTAAAGACGTTCAATTATGAAAGCTAATTTAATGAGCCTGAATAAATTTTATTCAAAATTTACCAATATAGATCTACTTATATTTAAAATAAAACATCCAGAGGTTAGCACGCTCTCTTCGACAATGTAGAGTTTAATCTTGTGTCAATGAGCCAAGTTCCTAAGATCAAGTTTAGGAGTCGAAAACAAACATGAGAAATAGCGTTTAATTTCTTTTGCATGCGGCCGTGCGCACCGTGTGACATTTGGCGACGGTCTCGGTGGTGCAGTTTGACATTTCTGTCTGCACACAATTAATGCCGAGTAAATAGACAGGACAACTTCTCGACAGACAGATCAAGGAATTAATTATGTCCCCCTTTTTTAACACAGAAGATAATCTCAGTAATCGTAATACACACACTGTTACATTTTTATAGGTCACCTTATTGACCCTGTGCAAACGGTCCTCGTGGTTTGAAATGGCTTTTATTGTTGAAAGATGGTTTGTAGAGTTGGAAGATGGCGTGTATGGTTGTAAGATGGCTTGTATGGTTGGACGATGGCTTGTATGGTTGAAAGATAGATTGTAGAGTTGAAGGTGGGAAGTAGAGTTGAAAGTTGGATTGTAGAGTTGAAAGATGGATTATAGAGTTGGAAGATTGATTGTACTTGTATTATTAGAAGGTGGATTATCAGGCTTGTCCATGGGACATATTTTTCTGTCCCATCCAATTCCATCCCATGGCAATTTATGCCTGTCCCATCCCATCCCATCCCATGGGACGTTTCCCCATGGGAAAAACATTCCCATGGACAAGCCTGTGGATTGTAGTGTTGGAAGATGGATCGTACGGTTTCTAAGATAGATATATTTGGAACACGGCTTGTAAAGTAGGGAGATGGCTTGTCTTTATACGATCGAATGAAGGCTTCTTTATTGTCTAATGGGATTGGTTGGCTTCTTGTCTCTAAAAATAAGATTTCCACATATGTGACTGTGAGTTTATTTGAGAAGCGATGCACACAACTATGTAAAAACATATGGACGATAAAAGACGTTGATATGACAAACCAAAGACGTGGAGCTCCCTGTCTGGCGTAGTATGGCCCAAGTAAACCAAGTATCGCGTGTACTCCGTCCCCCAGCCATCTGATCGACATCCAATGTGAAGTGCCCTTAAAGCCCAAAGCTTGCACCCCAAGAACCTGAGTGTCTCGCAACGGATTAAAAAATGTTTCGATTGACTTGGGGTCACCCTGAGCCTCACACTGGCACAGGTAGAACATGGCGGTGGGTGGGAGATGAGCTACAACTGGACAGATGACAGAGCTGTAACTGTAACATCGGCTCCTTAGGTATGAAGTCTTACAAAATAGGTGTTTATATGTGTGCGTTTTGGGGTGGGGTGAAGGTATGAACGTCTTCAGAAAGGAGCTCGCTCGACAGTCCATGATAGAAAAGTCTTTGATTTAAGAAGATCGGGGATGCGAATGCATCTATTTTGAATAATGTTAATTTACTATGTCTGTGGTTATTTGAGAGAACTCCCATGCACAATCATGGGTACCACAGTCAGAGTGAGGTGCGACATTGGAGCCCGGTAAGGTCATCGCTGTGTGTGATTTTGGAGAGTTGACAAACCGTCTTCAGTTTAACCCTTTAGAAGCTAACAATGATTGAAAAGATGCTTCTCTAAATAAATTAATTATTTTACTTTATTTAAATTTTATTTCTTTATGATAGTTACTATCTTTTTTGTAGGCTCTGAAAAGATTTAAAGTTTATTTCTAGGATTGGCAAAAATTAAATTGTATTTTCTTTGTGAATGTTAATGATATGTTACTGCATCTCTGTTTTGTGGATTCTTATATTAATGATATTTACTATCGGTTTTCTGGTTTCCTTTTTGCCGTCTGTGATAGTTGAATGGTTTCTGCTGTGTAGAAGTTACCTCCGCCCTTCTTCCTCTTCGGGCTGGATATTTTGGTCTACAAACACTGTTTAAACAAGATTAGTCTCGCGGAGGCAAAAATGTTACTGCGCATTCCTTTAACTTTTCAACATCAGCGCAAAATAGGTGTGGACACTTGTGTGTGTGCAGTGTGTTGGGATTTCTGTGTTCTGTGTGTTTGACAGCCGGTAGTGTATTTAGAACGTTTGGATATCAATACTGTGTGTAGTGTGTTGGACATCAATACTGTGTGTAGTGTGTTGGACATCAATACTGTGTGCAGTGTGTTGGACATCAATACTGTGTGTAGTGTGTTGGACATCAATACTGTGTTTAGTGTGTTGGACATCAATACTGTGTTTAGTGTGTTGGACATCAATACTGTGTTTAGTGTGTTGGACATCAATACTGTGTGTAGAGATGTTGTACTATTTTAACCGCCCCTTTCCTGGGTTATCTACCTTTGGCTTTAGATGCAAGACTTAATTAACTTAATAAGTATACTTATTAATGCATTGTTATACTTTGACTTTTTTATATTTTGAATTTATAATGGTGCATAATAAATGGCTATTAAACCATAATGTACATTAAAAATAAAAATTAGGCTATCGGAGACCATAGATGCCTCTAATTGGAAGTCATGTGACCATGGTGTCGCTGCCTTAACGCCCGTCGCTTGTTCTAGACCCGAGGCAGTGCCCATCTCTATGCTTGACCGGTTGTTGCGGCCAGAGTAATATAACCACGGACCACGGTGCTGTCGGCGTCCCCGACCCTGGTAAATATGCGGCAGCAGTGGTCGCTATTTGTGAGTAGTTCCTGCTGATCTTCACGTTGGACAGTGTGTCCTCTTTGATCCAACGGGTTCGTGTGAAGCCTTGGGGCCAAACAATAGTGACCTAGAGCTCTTAATCCATCAGGGCATTTGGCGACATCGGGGGTCCTCATCCTAGCATAATAGGTCCAACTCAAAATATTCCTTACAAATTTTAACTTTGTTTGTACATCTCAACTTTTCAGTTGTAACCTGCTTGGCATTCAGTATCGAAAAAAATGGAATGAAATTCGATTTAACCTACAATTTTTTTTTTATAAATTAAAAATTTATGCTTCTGTTCTATTGTAAAAATTATTGTTTTACATGTAAAATTAAATCGCAATTGTAGATGATCTTTAAAAAAATCTTACAATACATTTTATACTTATTGTTTCCTGGAAGCGTAACTTGAATTTTTAAAAAGAAAACTTTGAGAAGCGCGAATGCCGCGAATAAAACGTTCAAACGTCAACAAAAATGGCGGTGTGTTGATCCGTGTTTGGCTGAGAGCAAAAGGGCTGTAAATTGGCGAAGGTCAGGGTCATAGGATAATCCGATTCTATTTTCTCTTCTGGCCGCCTTGTCTAGAATGTCTGTTTGCCAATAATGGCTTAATGTGCGGACTAATGATGGATTATCCCCCTGGAGGAAAGGGGAATTACCTTTCACGGCATCTTCAAATTATTGGGCTTTAGAGAAACGACAAACTTTTTAAAAAAAATCCAACTAGAGCAGACGGGATTCCATGACGATAAAAATGCTTAATTGGGCCGTGATATAGCTCTGACCGGCACAGGGGGAGGGCTGGTCAAGTGTTACGTCATTTTTAACTTCCCTTGTCTCGTCATTACTGATGGTAAAACTTCTTCCGTCTCCTGACATATCCTGGTTAAACTCTGGTAGATCATTGCTTATGACTTATGATTAAACTTAAGTCCCCCCCCCCAGACGTGTGCTGGTTAAACCTTAGTAGCCATCATATCATCCTCTTTCCTCCCATCGGTACTTCATTATATCATCCTCTTTCCTACCATATGTACTCCATCATATCATCCTCTTTCCTCCCATATGTACTCCATCATATCATCCTCTTTCCTCCCATATGTACTCCATCATATCATTCTCTTTCCTCCCATATGTACTCCATCATATCATCCTCTTTCCTCCCATATGTAGTCCATCATATCATCCTCTTTCCTCCCATATGTACTCCATCATATCATCCTCTTTCCTCCCATATGTACTCCATCATATCATCCTCTTTCCTCCCATATGTACATCATATCAAGATAATCACCCTAACTCAACCTACCTGGGCCCTATTACCTCTGTTAAACCCCAGCAACAATTCATTTCTTCTTACTCCTACCCCCACTTCACTCCTGTCCTCACAACACTCCTACCCCCACTCCATTCCTGCTCCTACTCCACTCCTACCCCCACTCCACTCCTGCCTCCACTCCACTCCTACCCTCTCCACTCCTACCCCCACTCCATTCCTGCTCCTACTCCACTCCTACACCCACTCCACTCCTGCCTCCACTCCACTCCTGTCCTCACAACACTCCTACCCCCACTCCATTCCTGCTCCTACTCCACTCCTACCCTAGTCCACTCCTGCCTCCACTCCACTCCTGTCCTCACAACATTCCTACCCCCACTCCATTCCTGTCTCCACTCCACTCCTGCCCCTACTCCACTCCTGCCTCCACTTCTGTCCTCATTCCACTCCTGTCCTCACTCCACTTCTGTCCTCACTCCACTCCTATCCCCACTCCACTCCTGCCCATAGACCCACCTACTCGACGCTCTCGGCCACACATTGTCCCATGTGATAAATGCCATTATGTCGTACATCTGGCTTAAAGGTTCAATTCCAAATTGTGCTCGACCTGTGACAAGATGGATGGAAACTGACAAGCGGCTCTAGTATCTTCACGTTCATCAGCGGGCAGTAAGGGTCGGTGCTAATTGTTGACCAACTCTTCGCCTGACCCCTAATGACGCCCGCTGGACATGAGAAATGAGTGTACGGGTGAGGGTGGGGTTGTTGAAGCTCTTCAACTTAATCGTTCCACAGTCGGGGGTTGACTTGTGACCTCCAGTTGGGGTCAATAACAGTGACGAAATTTTAGCCGGCTGGTCGGATGACGACTGACAGTCAGGTCCAGATTTATTTAACAGACTTGAATGTCAGTGTTAAGGTGCAGGCCTTGGATGCTAATAGTAATTGTCAAACTTAACATTCATGATACACTTGGAGGTGGTATGGCCAGGAGTGTTAATGAAAGTTTATCCCGAGGATAGAGACACATTTTTAAAGTCTAGATTCAAAATGTCATGGTTATGGTTTCCTATTAGCTGACCGATTTGTTTAGATATACATAGGAAAAAAACCAACTCAACACTAAATATAATAGATTGCTCAATATAAATTTTCACTATTTTTTTTCCAGTGAGATAAATGAGATGAAAAAGCTGATAAGAACACAATTATTATTTAATTTAGTTTTTTTAACATGGGAAGATAAACGCTTTTAGAAACATGATTTTTAGCGCATTTTCGAGAAGTCGAATGCGCTATTGCACCCGTTTTGTCCGTCTGTCATCACCTTTGATCACAGCATCCATGAGTCCTAGACCCATGATGTATATATGTTTTTGTATGTCCTGACCTGCCATTTGTGCATCAACACTCAGTTACTCGATCCGTTAAAAAACCCCGTTAAAACTACCAAAAAACTTTGCGAATCGAGAGGTAACACTGGCGCAGGGAACGGCCGCCATTGCCGGAAGTCGAATACATCATTTTTCAAGCATTCAAGAGTGGTGCGAAGGCGTGCAAAAGAATTAGTTTGTTTTTTTGTTGTTTTTTTTTTGTTGACGTCATTAGAATATGTGTAAAAGTTTAGAGAGTTTTACGTCATCATTTGTGGTAACTGGTAGTTAGATTAAAGAGAAAATAATTTTTTTTAAAATGTAAAGAAATGACTTTTAAATAAAAAAAAAGTCAGGTATATTCATTACACAAGAAAATTCATAAAAATATGTCTAAAATCTAAACACAATTACTGATAACTACATAATGCTGATATCTAACATAAGTACTGATACATAATACGAAAATGCGCTAACACGTCCTGAGTTCCAAAAGGGACCAGGCTTAACATGATTTTTTTTCTTTGATGATGTACGATATTATTGATATTGAAGTACAATGACATTATGTAATAAAGGTACAATGACACAATGTCATAAAGGTACAATGGCATAATGTCATAAAGGTACAATGATATTATGTCAAAAAGGTACAATGACATAAAATTGCAACGGCTTAAAGGTACACAACACAATAATAAGGTACAATGATATGAAGTACAAATACATAGTTACAATAACAAAAAATTACCAGTGACAGATACAATGACATAAAGATACAATGACTAATAGATACAATGACTTAATGGTATGTGGACATAATGTTACAATTACAATAGGCACAATGGCATAAAAGTACAATGACATAAAGGTACCAATACATAGATGAACAAGGAAATATAGGTACAATGGCATAAAGGAATATTGACATAAAGTTACATTGCTATTAAGGAGCATTGACAAAGATACAATGACATAAAGGTACAATAAATTATAGGTACAATTACAATAGGCACGATGACATAAAAGTACAGTGATATTTGGGTACACTGACAAAGGTACAATGAGGTAAGATTTTAACGACGTAACGGTACAATGGATTGCAAAAAATAATATACGTGGAATATAACAATTCAATTGCGCTGTTAAAAATATTCAATTTGGAAAATACTCTACGAAAATACCATTGTAACGTTGCATACAAAAACGTTAACTTAAACGCAGTTCTGAAACAAAGACTAAACGTAAACAAAAATGTGACATTCCGATAACTATAAATGACTTAAGCGTCCAAAAAATATATAAAAATTATTTCCATTTTAAAGGTTTGTCTTGATCAAGGTTTTCAATACGGACATCATTCTTTTCCATTTTAATATTGTTGAGACAAACATTTGCTCCGTCATTAACCCCATCCTCGTCTCTGTAATTCTATCCTCCCTATATTCTTTCCACCATATCTCTGTAAGTTATATCCCTCCATCTCTGACTTACATTCCAACTCTTTCAATTTTATTATCTCCCAATCTTTGTCAGTGCCCCGTGTCCCGTGTCTTGTTTTTATTAAAATTCTAATCGAGTTATTCTCTCTCTGTCAGTAAAAAAAATGTGGGGTGAGTGTTAACGTATTTGAGAAGCCTCGTTGTCAAGGATCCTCCGTTGCCAACGTTCAGCCCGCTGTGCGTGGGGGAGTCGTGCCCTGTGACCTTTGGTGTCGGCGTGTGAAAGTTCACAGGTCAAAACCCGTGCCGTTTAAAAAAACGTCATTAAATGTATCTACCCTCTCATCATCATCTCGTCACCGAAACCTCAACGTTTCTCACAAGGACCAGAACTCGGTCGTTCAGAAGGAAGATTGTTTGGGTTTCTCTTGGCTAAACTTCACTTGTCATCCCTCATTTCGAGTGTCCGTCATGACGGGAGTCCACCGGTGGTCAGTGCTGACTCGACCTAGTGATTAAAACTGGTGACAAAAGAGTGAATGATAGGTACCGCCTTGACCAAATGACACCTGTCTTGGGGTGGGGAGCGTACAGCTTCTAGTCATGGCTGTCGGTCGGTCGATGAACAGTGAGAAGCAGGTGTGCATTTAAGTACAGGGGTATTGGTCAGATGATCCGCACCATGATGGTTGCTTGTGATCAGCTCATAAATGTTTATGACATACAATACACAAAGAAAACGAATATAAAAAATACAAATTTAGCTGCGGTAAAATCCAAAGAATTCGATTCTTTGGATTTCACCGCAGCTAAGTTTTTATTTTTTATATTCGTTTTCTTTGTGTATTGTATGTCCGTTGAAAAAGGCTCTTTGCCGAAACGTTCGCTGTTGTGTTACGTCCTGTCAGGCTACCTTTACCTTGTTTACGTCTTTTCCATTTAATTTTTTATAAGCCTGACTGCAGTCTCACCCCTCATTTTGATTATAAATATAATATATT
>MUZC01002371.1:580097-590575 GCA_002072015.1 Radix auricularia | reverse complement strand
GTTGACGTCATTAGAATATGTGTAAAAGTTTAGAGAGTTTTACGTCATCATTTGTGGTGACTTGTAGTTAGATTAAAGAGAAAATAAATTTTTTTAAAATGTAAAGAAATGACTTTTAAATTAAAAAAAGTCAGGTATATTCATTACACAAGAAAATTCATAAAAATATGTCTAAAATCTAAACACAATTACTGATAACTACATAATGCTGATATCTAACATAAGTACTGATACATAATACGAAAATGCGCTAACACGTCCTGAGTTCCAAAAGGGACCAGGCTTAACATGATTTTTTTTTATTGTTATGAATTCTTTGTATTTAACATTAAATTAATTTTATTTGTTAAAGTCAAGTGATGTGAGCCCTGTCCTGGGCTCCGGTACTGCGCTATTTTATTATTAGATAATTAAATTCCTAAATGTTAATTAGGACCCCTTTGAGCTTTTCATTTCTCTCGGTCTTTCTAGATCTACGTTGACAATTTAACCATTGTCCGTCCACTCCTGCCTACATAACTCACAATTTCCAACCCTCCCTACATAACTCACTATGGCCACACCTCCTTACATAACTGTCAATGTCCACCCCTCCCTACACAACTCACAATGTCCACCCCTCCCTACATAACTGTCAATGTCCACCCCTCCCTACATAACTGTCAATGTCCACCCCTCCCTACACAACTCACAATGTCCACCCCTCCCTACACAACTCACAATGTCCACCCCTCCCTACACAACTGTCAATGTCCACCCCTCCCTGCACAACTCACAATGTCCACCCCTCCCTACATAACTGTCAATGTCCACCCCTACTTACATAACTGTCAATGTCCACCCCTCCCTACACAACTCACAATGTCCACCCCTCCCTACATAACCGTCAATGTCCACACCTCCTTACATAACTGTCAATGTCCACACCTCCTTACATAACTGTCAATGTCAACACCTCCCTACATAACTCACAATGTCCGCCCCTCCCTGCACAACTCTACTTGTCTACGCCTCCCTGCACACCCTGGGGCCTCTTCCCCTCCTTTAAGTCACGCTTGATAAACTAAATCATCTGTTGATTTCTTTTTCCTGTAACACTCTCTGCATAAAAATACCAGGCCCTCAACAGACACAACAGATTTTTAGCACGGGCCTTAAAATCCAATCTAACTGGCCGTTTTGTTTTGGAGTGTGTTGTTTGGGTGAATGAGGAATGGGCAGGTCGATAGTTTTTCCCCTGTCCAATAAAACTGCCCTATCCCTTTCATTTTTCAAAGATGGCAGAGGGGGTGGGGTGGGTGTAGGAAAACTGAACTCTGCAGTGAAAAAAAATCTCGTGTGCAGTGTTAGGCGTATGTGACACTTGGTGAGCCACTCGGTACTCTGGGGCACTTATCAAATAAATACCTGATTGCTGATGTGATGCCACTCGCGGTTTTAATGCTTTGTTGGTTAACTAGATATAATTTGTACGGTTAATACATGGTCATTATGCTTTTAGCGTGAAACCTTTAGAAAAAATGGTGTATATCGTTTAAGATATGAGCAAGATCATAATGACCTTTGAACATGGCAATTATCTATGGTTGGGGGATTTCCAAGAGCAGTGCAACGTATCTTATAATTGTTTTTTTTCCCTCATAATAATAGCATGGTTGCGAGTAACGAACTTAGACATGCATGAAGTGAACGTGAACTTGTCTTGGACGTTAACTTGCAGTGAACTTAGGCATTCAGTGTACTGAGACCTGCAGTGAACTTAGACATTCAGTGTACTGAGACCTGCTGTGAACTTAGGCATTCAGTGTACTGAGACCTGCAGTGAACTTAGACATTCAGTGTACTGAGTCCTGCTGTGAACTTAGGCATTCAGTGTACTGAGACCTGCAGTGAACTTAGACATACAGTGTACTGAGACCTGCATTAAATTTAGACGCAGTTAGTGAACTTGGACATGCAGTAAAGTAGAATTCACACAGTTGTACACATCTTGTTCCAACAGCACACATTGAACATAGACATGCACCTTGTACTTTTACTCACACACCCCCTGCAAGCACTAAAATAACACAAATTTGTGATCGATGAACACCTACAAAATATAAATATAATGACGAAAACAATTGTAAACCACTGTGCCTCGCAGCATTTTCCAACTGAAGAAGAATTTACGCATTTATCTTCGGACATTTAAAAACCAGTAGAAATCTAATAAAAACTCGAATGAGTATTCAAACTCAACTTCCAACAAAGAATTTCCGACTTTTTTTTTATTCAGGGGA
This sequence comes from Radix auricularia, assembly GCA_002072015.1. Lineage (NCBI taxonomy): Eukaryota > Metazoa > Mollusca > Gastropoda > Lymnaeidae > Radix > Radix auricularia. The sequence continues at coordinate 588,293 of MUZC01002371.1, read as the reverse complement.
AATCATTCTAGAATAGATCTACATCAAAAGTAATTTCAAATCAATAATTTTGAAATTAAACAAAACAATTGCTATCAAATCCAGTAAACTTTTCGGGAATTTCTTTGGTTCGTGCACATCCTTGGGACCTCCTTAACATATCTGAACTCTTTATCTGGGTTGGTTCAGACGTTCAGGAGTAGATATGTCTTGAGCAAGCTCGAACAGACAGGACATACTTTTCAAACATATAAACGCAATTAGTCCCATGTGGAAATTGCGTTAAAAACAGGAGTAGAGCTAAGCCGACAAACAATTTAGGCTAAAAATACTGAAAGCTTTTATTTTTCAATTACATTAAAGAACCGCGGTGGCGTTTCGGGACCCACCCACATCTTTAACTTGTCATACAGAGAATAGTTCTTTGTGCTTACCGCGTTATACCCCGTGGCGCGATACCGTACATTTTCCCGCCGCCCCTATCTTATAAGTTTCTTAAAACTGCTAAAGGTCTACTATTGAATTTGTATTTACAATTATTTTTTTTAAAAAACAACTTTCGTGCATTCACGTAGCGCAGACTTTGAAAATATAACTTCTCTTATTTATAACTGCGATACGTTGTGTTACCCAGAGAATGTTATGTTTACACTGATATGTAGGTTTTGCATACCAGTCAAAATCGTAATCCGTAAAAAAGAACTATAAATTAGGAAAAGAATTCGATTTAAAAAAAAAAAAAAAAAAAAAAAAAAAAAACATTTTCAGGGGAGAAAAAACGTTATAGTTGGGAGATAAGCGATTACATTTTTTGTTAAAATTTTTAAACTATGTGTTATAAGTTATAAACTTAAATTTTAATTATTTATTATTCTCATTTATTCATTTTCAACTAAATTTTGAGTGTTTCACCCACACAACATATTAAATTGTGCTATAACACTATTAATTATAGTATTAATTAGACCCCTCGAACGGTACTTATTTTTAACAAGGATCGCGCGTCACATACAATTATATTTAAATAATACATCTGAGGGTCAACAAAATACGGAACATATATGACTAATTGTGCAAGAAAACAATACATTTGAGCTTTATTTATAATCTAACACTACAGTAGACGTTTCGGCTAATGCCTTCAATAGTACTATAACATGAAATACGTACTTACATAAGTCTTAAAACATATTATATCATTAAATATATATGCAACATGAAAAGAAAGGAAAAACAAAAACAAACCAGGACACAGGACATTTGAAAAAAACTGGACTGAACATAAAAACTTCTTATAAAAACGCCAACTAAACAAAGGATTTGTGTAACTCTTATTTTCATCACCATTCGCCCACTGGTTGACAGTATGTATCTCTCTGATATGCGCCTCCCTGTTCAGAAGTCATTTCATCTCATTAGTATTATTAGGGGCTCACTTTTGAGGTGTGGGGTGGGAGGCAGGGGGGAGGGGTAGGAAACAAAACCAGACGCCACCAGTGGTAACGACCGGCAGACCTTGTAATGATAATGGTAGCATGTACCGATCTGGTCGGGGATATCATAATTGCTTTCATTACGGCCTTTCTTTGATCACTCAAGCAAGGTCTCAGGTATGATGAGCCTCGTTCGGACATCGCTCCTCCATCCCAGACCCTCACCTGGTTGTTTAGGTAGGTCATCACTACCTGGCTGTCAAGACGTCTCCGTCATGTGCAACGTTCTCAGACACTTTATTTTCATTCTCCTTGTGATCATTATAATTCATCTGATATAAAGATTTTTAAAATGGATTGCCCGGTGTATTCGACTTGATCATCAATCTAGTGGTATTTTTTAAAAAAATTCCGTAGCGTTAAAAAAATGAACAAGGATAACGACTTGTGCACGTAGACTTTTCAGGTTAGCGGCTGATCCATCACGCTTCCTCCCTACTTGGCTGACATCTTTGGTCAACATCAAAACAAAAACGGGTGACGGAGATTCTGAGAGGAGTCGGTGGTATTCGTGCTGCTTCCAATAGCTCAAGCTCTTCGCTGATCCTCTCTGATCTGACGTGATAACTCTAAGGTCGGCAAACATGAAGTGGACTGCATCAGACTGCCGACAGTCATGTGACCTCATTCAGCGGCCCATAACAATCTGACCACATTTAAGTCTCCAACACTCTCAACAAATTAGACCAGGAATAGACCACATTCAACTGTCCACAACAATCTGACAACATTAATAATAAACATACACTGAAACGATTATTTCATCCATGTGACCACTGTAACTGTTGACAACTAAATGACCGTGAACACCCGTTGAGCCTCACATACCCATCTGATCGCAGAGAACCTGCCACATCAATTATCAACAACCAACTAAACGAGTTCAAACAACTATCTGGCTGAGAAAAATTAAACACACAAAATTGAACAAGTCAAATAAACAACAACCAAATGACCACATAAAATTGACCATAACCCATCGCCCCCGTAGAATTACATACCACCCGGTGACCACGTAAAAATATTACCACCTAATGACCACGTAAAATTACCCACCACCAAATTACCACGTAAAATTATTACACACCTAATGACCACGTAAGATTACCCACCACCAATTGACCACATAAAATTACCCACCACCAATTGACCACATAAAATTACCCACCACCAATTGACCACGTTAAATAACTCACCACCAATTGACCACATAAAATTACCCACCACCAATTGACCACGTTAAATAACTCACTACCAAATGACCACATAAAATTACCCACCACCACTTGACCACGTAAAATTAGCCACCACCAATTGACCACATAAAATTACCCACCACCAATAGACCATGTAAAATTACCCACCACCAAATGACCACATAAAATTACCAACCACAATGTGACCACGTAAAATTAGCCATTACCAATTGACCACGTCAACCCACACAGCCACCTGACCACCCGACATCAGTAACTCGAGTTTCCCGTAACCCAATATCTCTTCCAGGAGTTTTTCTTTTTTTTTAAAGCCCCATTTTCTAATTAGGCCAGCTGTGAGATTAGCCGTAAGATGGCGTTCTCTAATAAGCTCGGCTGATGGGTGATTAAAGAGATGATCACGAGAGGGCCTATCATCTTTGTGTCGATAAATACATCCTAGGACCTTGTTAAGAACTCTCCATTTTTTAATTTCGTTTCAAGTCGCCCATCCATCTTTCCATTGTAGTTTGTACTGTTTAAGTAATTAACACCAAAGTCCTGAAGGAGGATGGTTGTATTTAATATTTGAAAGTCCACATAACTTTTAGTATTGTATCAAGTTACATTGGGGTAGGTAGGTAGGTGTGGATAAGACTGATTGTACTTGACAACTATTCCATTGTATACCGGTTTGATGACACACAGGCCAACTGATGCTGCCATCGACTTAACTCCTGCCATTTAACTTACTGATAGTACTGCCAGCTTACTCCGTCATTTAACTCACTGATAGTACTACCAACTTACTCCGCCAGTTAACTTACTGATAGTACTGCCAGCTTACTCCGTCATTTAACTTACTGATAGTACTACCAACTTACTCCGCCAGTTAACTTACTGATAGTACTGCCAGCTTACTCCGTCATTTAACTTACTGATAGTACTGCCAGCTTACTCCGTCATTTAACTTACTGATAGTACTGCCAACTTACTCCGTCATTTAACTTACTGATAGTACTGCCAACTTACTCCGTCATTTAACTTACTGATAGTAGTGCCAGCTTACTCCGCTATTTAACTTACTGATAGTACTGCCAACTTACTCCGTCATTTAACTAACTGATAGTACTGCCAGCTTACTCCGTCTTTAACTCACTGATAGTACTGCCAGCTTACTCCGTCATTTAACTAACTGATAGTACTGCCAGCTTACTCCGTCATTTAACTAACTGATAGTACTGCCAGCTTACTCCGTCATTTAACTCACTGATGGTACTGCCAGCTTACTCCGTCATTTAACTAACTGATAGTACTGCCAGCTTACTCCGTCTTTAACTCACTGATGGTACTGCCAAGGTGATCTCTGATCAAATATTTTCATGTTTCTATGAACTCTTATTTTCGTTTTTTTTTTTTTAACGATTTGCAGCCACGAGAAAACCGTTTCTAACTTTCGTAAGAGACTTATGTTTGAGTACGCCACTCTTGTCCGCCCCACCCCCGCCTTTGCTCATTTATGTTTTAGAATATATAGCTTAAGTTTTGATGGATATTAATAAATCCTTGTTTTGGTGAGCAAGCGTCGACAAAGTAAATGATCTTCACGGGCGTCACTAACTCCGACCTGGAGCCACTAGAATTTCAGACAGTTACTGGCTTTTAGCTCAAGGAATGTGTGCACCAAACTCAACAACAAAGTCACACTTGTTTGTCTGCTAACTACTAATGTTAATGTAGATTAGCGAGAAAATATTCCCAATGTTAACGCTCTGTGGGATTCTTTAATATGTCCCTTAAACTTTAGATGTGTTCTACCTTTAATAAAGATCCTTTATCATTTATCATTGTACAGAGTTTGATTGACTGATGCAATAATCATGCAGTGTAAAATTGGTGTTGAAATATAAATATAGCTGGGGGGAGGGGGATTTTTAAAAATCTTTTGGTGGCATATGGCATGCCAAGAGTGTGTGTGTGGTGGTGTGGCTGTGGGGGATATTAGAGCTGACTGAGATTCAAACTTGAATAAATAGTTCAAGTAAACTTTGAAAAGTTCACACGTTGCTACTGCTATTATTTGGGGTTGGTGCGTATCAGCCTATTTTTGCATAATACATTTAGGACTTGTGACGATTAATTTAATATTAACTGTTAACTTTTACGAAATAAACCATCATTTAATCGATTAATTTAGATTAAATTAAAACGATGCCTGTAGTTTCATAAATTGGCACATATGTACCTTATTTAACACAATACCACTTCCTTTTCTCCTTCAAATGTCAGCCGATGACGAGTTACAAGTTACACAGACATACCAGCATAATAACGGTACTTGCTTCAAGTGAACATTTCCTATTGACAAATATCGTAATACTAGCGGTCATTTTGTATTCACATAGGGCGGAAATTCACATCGCATTCCATTAACCCTTGATGGAAAGTTTAATCGTTAAAAAGTTAATGATTAATTGATTAATTAATCGTTAATTACCGCAGCCCTGATGTATTTATTTCTATATATAGACGTGCGTGGCTTCTGGTCTCCATCAATGCCACGTTCAGTTCAAGTTTGTCAAAGAACGTGTCTCTATCCCATGAGTTACCCACCGACTGTTTTACTGTCACGCTTGTCGCTTTAATTATAATCCTGATGATCTTCCCTGCATGTGGTTTCAGGGCAAGGGTTCTCATGTTGTTTTACTACGTGATACATTTTCAATTGACGGTGACTGGGGGCCTCGATACAGTCGCGGGGTGATATCTCCAGAACAGATAGCATTATTCTCTTAAAGGTCCAAGAGTTAGCTGCTCAACCAAAACTTAATGTGGCCATAAACTATGGAGGCTGATGGTCATATATTTCTCAGCATGGGTAACTTACATGGTGGCTCACTCAAATAAAAGAAGACCTAGATAGAATAACGTATTTTAAAAACTAATTAATTGACACACTCTAAGACTTTTAATGAAATCTCTTGTCTCTAGTTTATACAAATCTTTAATAAAAACAATCGACCGTCTAATGTTAAAACTGTTCATGCTTGTACTCGTGAGGTTACACAACTACTTCAAACATCCGAATCATTCAGATGTCTCGACGCATGCGATGAGAACTCCTGGTATCCGTGTTTCGCCTCCATCAGCCGGCCATTTTGTAGCTCATTCGTATTTCTTTCTCATTAACTGTGGTCTGAGAGTATTGTTATTTTCCCATGCCCGACTCATTTTAATCATCTGAATTATGAAGTTGTTGGCTTTTTGTTTTTTTCTTATTTAAAAAAAAACAACTCCTTCTCCTGCTCACGGCTTGCGGTAATACGTCTTTAATTAACTCAGCGGTCCTCAAAATATATGTTCTTTTCTTTATAAGCTTAGATTGAAATAAACATGTCTTCATCACTCGAGATTTTTTTTGACCTACAAACGTGTTTACATATGTATGTGTATATTTTTTTCTCCATGAAGTATAACTTTGTGAGACATTCCTCTGGAACATAGCAACTCAAAAAATATTAAAATAGTATTAAAATCGTATGTTTTAAAGGTTAAAATCTGTCTGTGAGCCACGCCCAAACCTTACTTGAGTTCATTGTCTGGAAATGAAGTGAGGGCGATAAGGAATATATGAATTTGTAAAAAAAAAATTTGACAAATTTTACCGTCTTTTGTCATCAAAGTGAACTAAAGAAAGTCAACCCAATTAGTATTTCGAGTTGTTTTTAAGGCGATCTCAGGGCAAAATGGGAGGTCGTGTTTTCCAATGGTAGTTCCCGTGTTAGCTATCGCGTGTGTTCCTTGTTAGTTCCTTTAGTATAGCTGTTATAGCGTTTCCCGTGTTGTCCCCCGTGTGTGTTACCTGTTAGTTCCCGTGTTTTCCCCGTGTATGTTCCCTGTTAATTTCCGTGGTATCTCACCTGTGAGTTCCCTGTTTACGTTAATGTATAACGATATTGTGGTAGTCTTCGCGCCAACAATTCAAAATTGTTAGTTTAAAACACACACACACACACCACACCACACCACACACACATATATATTGTAAGGAATGACAGTGTTTAGTGTGGGTTGGTGGGGAGTAACAGTAGCACTGGCCCATGAGCACCAAGTAAATCATTGCTCAAGTAACTTCGAGTTCGCACTCTTCCTCTACTGCCCATGAGCGGACCAGTCTTAGACATTGTTGATTGTCTGTAATAGTCTAACTAAATCGTTATTGGGCGAGCTCTGGTGGGCTTCTTTTATAGGAACTAAATCTTTTACATGCACAACAGCATATAATTATTATATACTCTGTAACCTTTAACTAAATTACTTAATAAAATAATTTTTATCTACTCTAACCTTCTACCATATTTTTAGAAAAAAAAGTTTTTATACACTCCGTAACACTCAACTAAATTAATTTATCTGAGGTTCTGTGCCACGGTACAGAGATGGACTGCGTTAAAGTTTTAACATAGAATACGAGCGACACAAAAGATATGCGTGAATAAAATAATACATGTAAAACAAGGCTGTGGAAATTAACGATTAATTAATCGTTACAATTTATTCGATTAAAATAAATTTAATCGATTAAAATTCTATTTAAAATTTTAGAAAATATATGAAATATTTTGTTTCTCCGTTTATTAATAATTAATAATTTTTGTTACATACTTTTCCCGCGATAAATTTAACCGGGTCCTAAACCTAACGGCTCGACCGAAAAGAGAATGTAGATTCTTCCCTATTTCTTGCGTAGCAGAACCAATTTTCTGTGTTACGTCACAAAATTTGGGAGCCATCTAATTACTGCGACTTAGCTGATTTCGTGAAATAATGAATCGCAACTGAACGGGATCTGTATATGCGTTGTAAAAATATAATTAATAGAGATTAATCGATTCAATTTTTTCCCGAGTAATCGAAAAATAATTAAATCACTCTCCGCCCTAATTTTAAACATTATTAATAGACACGGGTCTACTCGTTTCTACAAATGTCTTCGATGTTTTATAAAGCTTGTATTTTACTTGAGCTGCGATCCAAGCAAATTTCTGGAGTTATATGAGAGTCACTCACATACTGCCTCTCTCTCTAATAATATAACACATTTGACAGAGCCATGATATTCTTAAAATTTAAAATGAGAAATATCTTATGGATATATTTAAAAATTAGGAGATTTTTTCTTTACTACCTTAAAATGCCTCGTGTATATCCAGACGATTTTCACCATTCAAAGGGCCGTTCTAAATAATTATAACGAAATCCTTTTTGTAAAAAAAAAATGTACAAGTTTAAAAAATCTTAATATCATTCTTCAAAAATTCTTTTTAAAGATATAAAACATGTATCATCATATCTCACCATCTCCTCGGGAGTGGACAGTGTAACTGGTTGATGCATCACCTCCACTTACCACCACGCCTATTCTAAACCCACCCTCCAAATTCCTAAGTCTTTTCTTCCCTGTTCATCTGATGTCGCCAAATTTTATTTTTGTTATGCTTTGTTGTCTCTCTCTCTCCCCCCCCCCC
>MUZC01002371.1:557375-580039 GCA_002072015.1 Radix auricularia | reverse complement strand
CAAGCCCACCCGCACCCCTGCCGACCCCCATGGATCGCGAAAGTTACAGGCATCGGCATCGGGTTTGACTGATGCACTGCAGCCCTCCCCTTCCCACCCCCTGCTGCAGCGGCATCATCACCCTTCTCGTTGACGCAAACCGGAATCAACATGGCCGACCGGCTGACCTCTTCCTGTCTCTCGTCCCCTCCATTTTTTTAATAACCAAAACCAAAAATATGGGTTCATTGATTTCTGTCCAACATTTTTTTCTGCCTTCAGTCCCTCCCCCCTTTTTCCTCCTTTTTTTCCCTTCTTCCTTTCATCATTTTTTGGGCTCCATGGCTATTTTTTCCTCTCGTAACCCCTTGTAATTAGTCTGTCTTAGAGGGAAAAATCGCCGATTGATCATGGCCCACTCTCCCCAATCTTCCACAGACATCCTTTTTTTTTCAACCAATGGCCTTTCCCCTTGAATTTATATATATATACATATATATATATATGTATATATAGTTACCCCCCTTGATGGCGTGTACCCCGGATGGCTTCCCCCCATTCGCATCAGGCCTCTTGTGCAATATATATTGTTATAATTACTTTGGCCTGGCCGAACATTACTCAGACCGATGGTAAATGGGGAAAGGGGGGGGGGGCTGGCCGGACGGTGCAGCTAGTCCTTGCATTCCTGCAATATCTGCTTGGCTAGCTTTCTTGTTTCAAACACACACACCCGCGCTCAAAATCATTATAATGCATTTCGCCCGAGCGAATAAAAATAGGGTTGACGATGAATGGGTGTGGGGGTAGATGGGGTTTGGTAAGAGATAGAGAAATTGAGAAGGGGTACCTCTCCCTCATCCCCTTCCCACCTCCTGGAGTATAAGTGGGTGGGGAGGTAAAAAGTGCAGAAAGCCCGACTTGCCGCTGGACTGTGCAAGCGTCAAGTCTTGTGTTACTGGGGGTGAGTGTGAGTGACTCCTGCAGACTGCATCGTCCCCATCATACACGTCACTCACAGGGGCGGCCTGGTGGGGACGACAGGAGAGGGAGGGAGTTTTCGGTAGCTACAGTGGTATCTTTGAACAAAATTAGTTTTAAAATTGGGAAATAGTAATTATCTGTTCCACCAAGCGATATGCAGGCACTAGTCTATTTTATGCTGGATGTCAATGTTCCCTCTAAGTAGTCTAAGGTTCTTTTGTTCTTGTACAAAATATATATATATATATATATAATATAATTTAAACATAAATAAATATATTATTGGGTAAAGTTGCACAGCATCCATTTTTTTGCGAAATGTTTTACAGAATTTGCTGCGTGGTAATTTTAAAATGCTGCGCGGCGTCCTGTCAGATATTGCGCGGCTGCGAAGCTTAAAGGTAATATTGCTGACTGTATGAAAAATTATTAAGAGCAGCTGAAAAAAATGGAGAGATTGTAAATCTAGTTTTATAAAACTATTTCCTGGATGCATTGTCAAAACCTACAGCATTAAACAAATTTCTCCACTCTCGTTTCTATCCTAGTAGCCCCCACCCTCTTTTTTAAACATCCCTTTGGGCCCCCATTCTCACTCCCTTTCCAACCCTTTGACAAGAAAAGGGATGTAATTGCTGCAATCAGTCGATACTAATTGTTCCCCTTGTTACGCTGGAAGAAATGTGAAGATGGACCAAATTCGGCTGGAGGTGGAGGAATCTCAGACTTTTTATGTTTTTTGTTTTTTTTTTGTGGGGGTAGGGCAGGCGTTGTTTCTTTCTTTCTTTTTTTTTTTTTTACCTCCCCAATTTTTTGCCCCTAACCTCACCCCCTCTGTCTTGTAGAAAGTAAATCTGTGCTTTCCTTACGCGGGCAAGCAGCCCATAATACGGGAGATGAGCCTGTCTTTGGGGGCCCGGTAATTCTGGTCCGCATCTGCATAATTGAATGAAGTCAAATAAAACTCTGGGCGTAATACACATTTTGGAGGAAATCTTGTTTGAATTGGCCGAGTAATTATGATTGATTGTAGTATTTTTCTCATGTCTCACTCGGCGTGGTGGGTGGGGGAGGGGGGCTACTGCTGGCTCACCAGTTTCATTTGTATGCACCCTGCAAACACTGGCTGCAAGTCGGGCAACTGCTTAATTTTGCACACCATTTCCATATTACAGAGTGTACGGCCGAATTAAACCCCATTCAACCGGCGTGCAAGTCTTTGGTAATCTCCATCAATCGCATTACGACCGCGCCATTATACGCGGCTGATGGCATTTGCATACTGATGCCTTACTAGTTCCATCTCAGAAGGATCTTTTCATATTTAGCAAGGGACGACAAGACAAGGGGGCGGAGTAGAAAACAAGTATAACAACTCCAACAAAAAAAGAGAACAACGTGAGGCGAAGCTGAAGTCAACGTAGACCGACAGACAGCTCACTGAGAAAAGTGTTTGACTAACAAAACTTATTCATGTCGTTATTATTTAAGTGTTTTCAGAGCTCCGTGGCAACCGATTGACTTCGGAGATTTGTTGTACCTCGCCATTTCATATTTTTTGTCAATCGGGGTGTGTCCGAGATTTAACCCGTGAAACCCCCCTCTCTAGAATCAAAAGGGGGGGGGGTAGATTATACCTACCCAGTCCATCAGTCGCCACCCCGTCCCCCCCATACCGGCTGATCCATAGATTACAATAAACATCAGGGTAAAAAGATGTCGGGTGTTGTGTGTGTCTATACATTTGAACGTGCACAGTTTCCAATCCCGCGTCTCGTTCGGCCCACTTGTTGTCTCGGCGATCGTGCGCCGTCTGTCAGTATCTGGGACGGACCAATAGCAGCTCGGCGGCCATTGATGCTGCTGCTGCTGCTGCGGCTGTTGTTGTCGTACTGGTGGTGGTGGTGGTTGTGGTGTTCTCCCTGGTCACGCGACGCCATACTTTTTTTTTCCTCGCGCCCAACTGGATAAATGTGCGGGTTAAACAAAATTTAATTAGTTTGCTGAAGAGGATTTCGATTACATTGACTTGTGGAGAACTTAAGCTTTCTAAACATTAGCGATTTAAGAGAAAGCTCAAATTGGTTTGGTTTTTTATTTTGTCTTCTTTTTTTTTCTTTTGGAAAAATTTTCAAAAGTGTGTTGGGGTTGGGGTTTGGTTGGTAAATGGAGAGGGGGTGGGGGAGGGTGGTAGTTTGAACCCGCCGTGTGGCTTTCAATCAATTTGCTTAGATTTTGTCAAGCATTTAAAAGTAGGACGCTGGAGATCTCGTTTCTCGCTTTCTATAGTGTGCCACGATTGAAAGGCCAAATCACGTATTGTGCGCATTCGGCATTTGCGGGTGACGTCACGATTCCGTGCGTCGTTGACGTAACGGCCTCAAGGCTCAACACACACACACTAGAGAGTTGTGTATTTTCAATGGTTTGCAATTCAAACCAAACCACCGAAAAGCCGTATTAAAAAAAAGTTGATGATACATTAATTGACATGTTTTGGATTTTTTGTTTCTATTAGAGTCGGAGTAAGAGACTTGAGTCGTTCTGACTCTGCAGCTCTATGTCCACAATGACTTATTTGTAAGAGATTTTACGCCATGCTCAAGTTACAATTTTCTATGTGCAGGGTGCGGCCTGATTATTACCGGTTTTCAGCTAGCAGCGTAAAGGCATGTACAATAATATAACTTATAGAAAATATTTTAAAAGAGATAGAATTTTCAACGGGAGAATATACACTTGAAAGGAGATTTCATTTTTTTTTTTTATTAAAAAGAAAAAGAATTATAGCAACAATCGAGAAATATTTATAAAATGTTATTAATTTTAACAAATGAATATGTAGTTTAAATTTGAGAGTATTTTTTAGTATTATATATCACTGCCCATTTTAACAATTCTTTTTTTTTTTTTAAAAATAAAAAAATAAAAAAAACATTTAGATTCCCTTTGACAAAATTTTAGTTTAGAAATTTTTTTTAAAAAAGTTATTATAACATTCATTCAATCTGCCGCCATGATCATTTTGACAATAAAGCGTCACGTCTTTAATTTCCACGTTCAAAGTTTACTTTATAAGGTATCCTTCCACGATTCTGACATTTCACAACGGCAATTCAGCAGTTCTACGGAACTTCCGTTTTTACAAGGTCGCATTTGGACAGTGGTCAGCATTTCGACCAAGCCGTTTATACAATGCCACGTTGAATAAAATATCTTTACTTTTTTCTTTTAAGACCTCATTTCAACATTTGGTGGGTTTTTTTTATTTTATTATTATTTTTTTCAATTTTTAAAAATATTTTTTTTTTAATTTTTTTAATTTTATTTATTCATTTATTTTTTTTGCAAGGAAGTGTGTCTAAACAAACACCATCTCTTTGGTTTCCAAGCTGTTCCCTTCCCTGGAGTTCCGTCCCTTCCTGTCCCCTTTCTTCCCTGAAGTTTCCTTTCTAACTGAGACATTAATATTTCCCAGTGCCGCTGTAAGCAAGTCTGACCTGTTCGTGCGAGAGGTTGTCCCCCAAAGTTTGACATAGGGAATATCCAGCCAGAAAAATACTCCTTGGTGTAATCCAATTTACGTCTCTTAATGGAGACGGGTGCACACACTAAAACAACACTGTGCTACCTTCCACCCTTGTTCGGCCGGGGTGGGGGGTGGGAGAAGGGGAAAGGCCAGAAGAAAGCCAAGCAGATTTAAAGCTACATGACAGTATGTCCCCCCCCCCCACCCTCCTGGAACAAGTTTTTGTTTATCTCAACTTGCCTAATAAAATCAATGGCCGTGTCTCTAGTTTTTCCCTCCCATCTATTTTGAAAGCATGGCTATCGCCCACTCCCCTTTTTTGTCAGCGCCCTAAACCAACATTGTCTGCATCGATGCTACCGGATGATTTCAACACCCATGTCACATCTTTTAGTCATCAAACATATTTCCGCCCCTGGCACCACCCGTGTCACATATTTTAGTCAGCTCACCTACCTCCGCCCCTATTACTGACACTGTCACAGCCCTTGTCACTTCTACTGACACCGCACTTGACATCGTCTCTGTCACGTCTTACAGTCACCATACCCACCCCTCTCTGGTCACTAAGCCTGTCACTGACCCTCAGACCGTCCTTGACATCGTCTCTGTCACATCTTACAGTCACCATACCCACTCCTCTCTGGTCACTAAGCCTGTCACTGACCCTCAGACCGTCCTTGACATCGTCTCTGTCACATCTTAAAGTCACCATACCCACCCTTCTCTGGTCACTAAGCCTGTCACTGACCCTCAGACTGTCCTTGCCACCGCACTTTGAGCTCCGTATATCAGCATCCACGCTATCGCTATCAACGTCTTACATCCCTCCCCTCATGACAGCCTTGTCAACACCTCCGACACCCCTCCCCTCTCTCTCTCTCTCTCTCTCTCACACACACACAGACACACACACACACACACACCGACACACACACACACACCGACACACTCAGGCGTATTTCTCCGCCTAAATGAACCTTGTCAACACCCTGTTCCACCTTTGTCAACAAGTCCAGCTACCAGAATGGATTTATTTGTTGCCTTTCTTCGAACCTTAACTCCCCCCACCCATCCCTATATCCGCCTCTGTTTTTGTGACGCGCCGCCCCCAAATCCACCCCCACCCCCTAACACTTCCATTATTGTATGAATATGCCCGTGGTTAAAACAGTTTTCTCTTCTCCAATGAAATCTACGACCACGCAGAATGGAATCAGAGGAAGCTTTTTGCCACGCAATACTTGATCCCGCAAGAACGGCGAATGACTTCCGGCCCCCAGTCCTGATGTAATTTAACTCATGGCGTTTTCTTGTTTTAAGCGCGGGGCTCAAATGAGGTCGTGTGACCCCTCTGCGCACAACTCAATTATAGCGAAATGTTAGATTATTTCATTAGCGCGTGCGGGTTAGGTGGAATATTGCCCCAGGCTAGCGCTAGAACCCAAAGAGGAGGAAAAAAACAACACATTTTTTTATGAAGACTCGCGACAATAGGACGAAGCATTTTGGATATTAAAAGCTTATAGATTATTGTTTCTCTTTTCCTTATCCTTGTAGCTATATGTAGCCTTAAAAGGGTTATATTGCGAATTGCAAAATGTATAATTAGATAAGCTAAGTGCAATTTTGGTTATCTTTTTTAAAAAAATATTGTTCTATTCTTTTATTATTTTTTTTATTCTTTTAATTTTTTTTTATTATTTTTTTTTTTAAACACAGGAGCCACAGGTTTTTTAAAACTAGGATTTGATCCCGAATCAGTCGTTATAATGGTTTTGGAGAAGGTCGGGTGACAAGAATGAGATATTAGCGGCTCCTTCAGTAACGAACTTTATTTTTTCCATTCTTTATCTTCATTAGTTTTCCAACAGTCAAGTTCTCTAAGAGGTTATAATCGTATTTCTCACTACATGCTTTTATCAACTTAAAGCACTCACACCGCCTGTTTCAGCGGATAATGTGTGTATGGGTGTGTGGGGAGGGGGTGCATTTTTTCTCCCTAGATGTTTTTGTGTGTATTACTTGGGGGAGGGAGGAGGGCCATGTCTCGGTTAAGGCTTATATGTAGTAAGATTATTAGGAACGTTCCACCGTACTTGGGACTGAAACATTCTTTACGAATATAGACACTTTAGAAAGTTGCATTTTAAATTTGTATCTTATGTATGGTGTCACTTTGGGATTTTAAGTTGTCGTCCCCCCTCCCCCACCCAAGATTTAAGTTTATTATTTTTGGAAGAAAATCAAGTGCACTTATAGGGCAAATCATCGAAACGCACCCAGGACAGACGATCACAATCTCTAACTGTCAGCATACCAGCCTATGGCGCAGTTGGTAACACTTTTTGTAATGTGTAAACAACACTATTTCTAACTTCTTACCAGAATTGACAATTACAGTTTCTATCATGGGAAATCGCTCGGTTGGTTTTCATTAAATAAAATTCTTTCTGGGACACAATCTCATTTGCTTATTTCTTATAGTTTTATCTAACCACATGTTGCCACACATTGTCGCTTTGTGTTAGAATCTCTTAAATCTAATTACCAGATCTGAATGACTGAACTGAGTAACTTTAGTACACAGGTCCTCGGTTGGTATCTATCATCTAACGACCGTATGCACGGAGCAGCTTACTTTTAAGGTTTTAATTTGATTAATTATTGTCATAGAAAATATCAAATTTTCATTAGTATTAAGTATGGGAAATATTGGAAAAATTAGTTCATGACCCATTTCTTGTTTATCTTAACTTTGTGTTAAATTTTTTTCATTACCTCTTAAAATCAATTTCATTCATAGTTGAATTTAATCGATGTTGTGATTTCAGGTTTGCGGGGATGAGGAAATCGTAAATAAATCCCATTTTTCAAACAATAAACTATCTTAATTGACCTACACAAGGAAGGATTATGAAAATATTGATACAGTGTTTTCCTTTAGGAAGCTTTTAGAGAGTGTGCCCTCTTGACTTCGGAATGCTATATATCCATGTCCAAAGAGGACTTGTACTGTCCATCTCACAACAAATCAAACATGGCATGTGCTGTCCATCTCACAACAAATCAAACATGACATGTGATTCCATTCCAAACATGACATGTGCTGTCCATTCCAAACATGACATGTGCTGTCCAGTCCAAATATGACATGTGCTGTCCATTCCAAATATGACATATGCTGTCCCTTTCCAAAATGACATATGCAGTCCATCTCTTTCACCCAGCATGATGGACTCAAGCCCCGACATGAGACCTTTGTCTACCCCCTCCCCGCCCCCGACCGTGCTACGTGCCCTCCTATCCAATACCTAGCTCGTCCACTGTAGCGTGATAACACCATCAATATGCAACCCGGGGAACGTTCATGCCTGACTGGCCCGTGTCTTTTACACACTGTTATTAGTTTCTTAGATCGATGGATGCAATTACAGCTTTCTCCATTTCTTGCTTTGTTAGACATTTAAGTGGGAAGGTGAGGGGGGGTTGAGGCTTTCGTTAATTCCATTCTGGCTGGTGGAACTTAAAATCCTAAGAAGAAGGCGATTCTAAAACTGTCGGCGTATGACTGGGGTGTCATTCAATTGTTTGGTGTCTAACTGGGGTGTCATTCAATTGTTTGGTGTCTAACTTGGGTGTTATTCAATTGTTGGTGCCTGAATAAGATGTTGGACAGTACCGTCTAATTTGTGCCAACATCAATGGGTAACCCATTAAACCTGTATACACCATGGTTTTAATGGCAGTTCCACGTTTGTTAGAAATTACTATCGGCTCTTTATTACTGATCGAAATTCTTTGGAATGTTATAATTTCACTTAGATAGTCCTTTTTACACGCAGTCATAGCTTCTGGGCTTTCTTTAGTTTCTAAAACTGTAATTTCTGTGCTTTTAACAGTTTTGTCATGGTTTCTGGGGTCTCTATTGTTTCTTTTTATGTTGCTTTTTTATTTTAAAAATTCTGCTGACTAATTTCTTCTGGTTTTTCTTTCTTTTTCAAATAATTTTTTATTGTTAATTTTACATCTTTGAGTTCTATAAAAATTCTAAATATTGTTGTTGTTTTGTTTTTTTTTAAAGTAATTTTATTTTTGAAATATCCACCATTCCTCCACATTTCTAATTCCCCCCTCCTCCGCCAGGTTAAAAAACCGACACAAAACTCATCACTTGAAGATGGTGTTAAATGAAAAGCTGTTTTGTATCATCTCATTACGTTAAGAACAAGACTCTTACAGCGGACGAGAGGCAGAACCTAAGCCTTTCTGCAGTAATTAAAGTGGCAAAAATTAGAACAACGCCACACCAGTTTTCTTTTCAAGTTGATTCTGTCTGCTTGTCCAATGTTCATCTCGTCTGTTATTGATCTATCCTCTAGACTTAACTACGTCTCCATCACGTCTGACTTTAGATGGGGAAAAATTTAAGAGCTCACTTTTTAAAACCCGTATTTAAAATAAATATTTTTTTATAAAAAAAAAATTAAGCCCGCACTAAGTATTAATTAGAGTTTGTTCCGGTGAAGCGAAGAGAATTCTAATTTCCTGGACTTTCCTCCCTCCTTTAAGTTTTTAGGGTTTTGCTAAGATCACGCGTGAATGTACATTTGGACATACGTCGTTTCAAAGAAGTCGAGGATGTCTCATGGCATTGAAACTCATTACCGAGATTGGCTTGATCAATTGTTATTAGAATTCTTAGATTAAAAAGTAAAACAGTAACATGTAAATAAAGAGTAGTTTTGTTTGACGGCTGCCTTGGGTTTAAAGTGTGTGTGGGGGGGCGGTAATAAACTGATGCGCCACAATTTTTAAAAAAAGACAGATTTTCCTTATTTAGCTGATCTGTTATTTGCTCACCTTTATCTCGCTTACCCAAATCGTACTCAACGGTAGCTCGGTTACTTGTAACTCACCCACCTGTAACTCGGTTACCTGTAACTCACTCACGTGTAACTCGGTTACCTGTAACTCACTCACCCGTAACTCGCTCTCATGTAACTCGCTGAAAAAGAAGACGGCAGTAGCGTCAACGTCACGGAGTTTTATCCCGGTTGCCATGAACATAACCCGCACTATCTTCGGCTGTCTAGACACATTTATACTGGCCATAAAAAGGGGAGGGGGGCAGTGATTAAAGAGATCGGCGTTTGAAGCCTATACCATTTTTAACTGCTCATTACAATGAAAGGCTCCTTCGTAAACAATGGCAGACGGCTTACATCTAACGTCCGTTTGCTGTCGCCCGTGTGTTCAATGCCGGTTGATTGTTAACAAATGAAAACTTAGCTGCGTGTTTCACTGACTATTTGGATTTCACCGCAGCTAAGTTTTTATGTTTTCTTTTTCATTTCTTTATATTCGTTTTACTTGTGTATTGTTTGTTCGTTGAGGAAGGCTCTTTGCCGAAACGTTCCCTGTTTTGTTAAGTACTTTCAGGCTAACTCATACCCTGTATACCTTTTTTCCATTTACATCATTACTGTGACCAAACATACGTTTTGCTGTGAGAGGTGCACCAGGGTTCATTACTTTGACCAAAAATACGTCATAATTTGAGAGGTGCACCAGAGTTCAGCTATATATATATTGGAACTCATTTATATATATAAACTTAAAAATTCATATGTATGGTGGTTATGAAATGATGACTGAATTAAATATTAAATAACCCAAGTCTACAGAAGAAAACAAAACATAGAATGTAATCTCTAATTGAATCTTTGCAAGCCTTACATTAGTAATGATGTCTCAGCCTGCAATACATGTAGTTAAACAATGTAAGTTCATAATGTATGTTAAACAGTTTAAGTTCATTCTGAAGGTTTTTGTTCTTTTTCAGGTGTGGACGCCCTCAGTTTGCTCCATGATTAATGACGTGGACACAGATCGGGTAAGTCCATTGGTAGACATTGTCTTATATGTGTCTGGACCTAGTAAGTGTGTGTTTGGCTGGTGCGACCATGGCGTGAACTGATGGCATGTATGTCTGGTGCGACCATGGCGTGAACTGATGGCATGTGTGTCTGAATAGCGTCGGTGTTTGTCTCGGGCATGTCTACTAGGACTATAGACACACACACACAAAATGGACAAACTCGTGACTGTCAAAATTGCAAAAGATAGACCCCATGTTTGAAAATGTGACAAAAACAGGGGCTCATATTTAGGTACATGTTAAGTGATCTTCTCGGAATGCTCCACAGAGCTGAATACATTTCTACGTGTGATATACTTGAGTGTGACGTTTTGTGATTAGGTACTCGGAGACATTAGGAGAGACAATGAGAGAAATTAAGAGAGACAATGGGAGGCATGAGGAGACGAGGGGTAATTTAAAAAGAAAATGAGATTCCTAAAAAGACAATGCGAAATAAGAAGAGACAAGGAGAGGCTAGAAGAGACGATGGGAAATTGTAAGAGACGATGAGCAATTAGAAGAGATAATGAGAGGCTTAAAGAGACATGGAGAAATTAGTAAAGACAATGAGAGGAACTAGATGAAGCATGAGGAGAAATTAGAATAGGCTAAATGAGACAAGGAGAAATTAGAAGAGACGTATAAAGAAGCTATATTATATAGGCAATCAGAAATAGGAGAGACTCTGGCATATTGATAAAGACTTCATTAAAGAATAGGCTGCTGTTATTACTTATAACGACGATTGTCGTCGTATAAGCTGCTTGTGTAATGATATAATCAAGTGGAGTAACTTCTTTGTCTCTAATTGTACCAATCTTTTCTCTCTTGTAATGATAAAGAATAACTCAATAACTTCTTTGTCTCTAATTGTACAAATCTCTCTTGTAATGATAAAGAATAACTCAATAACTTCTTTGCCTCTAATTGTACAAATCTTTTCTCTCTTGTAATGATAAAGAATAACCAAATAACTTCTCTGCCTCTAATTGAACCAATCTTTTCTCTCTTGTAATGATAAAGAATAACCAAATAACTTCTCTGCCTCTAATTGAACCAATCTTTTCTCTCATGTAATGATAAAGAATAACTCAATAACTTCTTTGCCTCTAATTGTACCAATCTTTTCTCTCTTGTAATGACAAAGTCAAATGGAATAAAGTCAATCCGTTGTTAACATCGACCATCCGAGTGCAAAAATCACTACTCACATTTTGTCACTCCCCCCACCCCACCCTTCCGTGTCGCCCCCTCCCCACGACCTCCCGTCTAATTTCACCATACAACAGGTTGTAATTAACGCATGGAGGTCTGGCCTGCCCAGCACTTTCCTCTTCCCTACGCCTCCCCTCTACCCCTCTACTTGTACAGCCTGGCTAATATCGATTCTTTTTAATCCAGCCCCAATTCAAATTAGAGAAGGGGACCGAGGAGAGGAAAGAAACATTTGGCCTTTGGAAAAAATAAAATAAAATGATGGGGAAATAATGAATAAAAATGGGTGCGGCTTTGGTGCCGTTGTCCCCGTGTTGTGATTTTGGTGGAATTGTCCCGACTGTGCTTAAAAGTTGCCCCCATTGTGAATGGATGCTGTTTCTCTGTTTTGGGATCCTGTGAAGCGGCTCTATTGTGATCTTTTGGTGTGCCCCCTATCAGGATCTGCTGATGTTGCCCCCCCCCCCCCAAATCGTGATCGGCAGAAGTTTTCCCCAATTGTGATCTGTAGAAGTTGTCCTCCATGGACATCAGCCAGCACTGACCACACCACCATCTTGATCTCCTGGAATTGTCCTCCTTTTGTTTTTTGCTGGAGTTGTCGTCATCCATCGTGGTCTGCCAGGGTTGTCCCCCATAGTGATTTAATTAGGTTGTCCTCTCCTCCATAGTGATTTGCTGAAAGTCCTGCTCTGTGATTCTCTGGAGTTGTCCCCCCATGCCAACTGGTGCAGGTCTGATCTGCACTCCTCCCTCCCCCCTCCTCCCGTTGTTTCCATGACACGTTTAAATAACAATAAGACGGCTTTAACCTATTTTTAAAATAAAAATATGTCCGGTTAGAATCTGCAGGCAGAAATGTAAAAGTAAGGAACGTACCGAGTGACGTTGTCAAAAGTTCAATGTAGAACTTAAAAACACACTTGTTCTGACCTGAACCGCTCACTGAATGGTGATCAAACTGTTGCTCATTGGTTGGTTTCTTTAATCGGTCAGAACCACGCCAACACTGACCACGGTCATACTGGACGCTTACAATTGTGTTATATCAATACTGGAACAAACTGGACATTTGGAATTGTGTTATATCAATACTGGGACACACTGGACACTTAGAGTTGTGTTATATCAATGATGGGACATACTGGACACTTGGAATTGTGTTATATCAATACTGGGACAAACTGGACACTTAGAGTTGTGTTATATCAATACTGGGACAAACTGGACACTTAGTGTTATATCAATACTGGGACAAACTGGACACTTAGAGTTGTGTTATATCAATGATGGGACATACTGGACACTTGGAATTGTGTTATATCAATACTGGGACATACTGGACACTTAGAGTTGTGTTATATCAATGATGGGACAAACTGGACACCTAGAGTTGTGTTATATCAATACTGGGACATACTGGACACTTGGAAATATTGTTATATCAATACTGGAACATACTAGACACTTAGAGTTGTGTTATATCAATACTGGAACAAACTGGACACTTAGAGCTGTGTTATATCAACATTTGGACATACTGGACACTTAAAGTCGTTGTACATCAACATTTGGAAATATTGGACACTCATAGGTTTGACTATTAAAGTTAAGGACTTTTCACCCCGTCCTCCCGCCCCCACTCATACTGCTAGTGAGGCACAGCCCCACCAGGATCTCTAAATGCGTTCGCTATCGCTCTTTCTTCAGAGATTGATTAAGATTAAGCCCGAGAAATAATCAGAGAGATTGATCTAAAAACAGCGAGTGGGTCGGACGGTAAACTGTGTCTCGGGCGGGTTTTTTTTGGATGGGGGATGAAAGTTGGGAGGGTGGGGACCATGAGGGGAGAGGGCCAACGCATGAAGTCGGCATACACACCTCGGTTCATCCTCGACCATCTGGAGGTGCGTGAAATTAAACGAGGGGTGGTAATGGTGTCGGGGGTGAAAGGGAGGAGGAGAGGGGGGGTCTAAGATGGCATCTCTACTAGTCGTCAGTGTAACCTTGTTACGGGTTGACGGGAGAGCCATCTTGGGTTATGTGATGGGGAGCATTGGGAGTGCTCTGCTTTTAAATTGAGAGGAGAGCTTGTCGGTTTAAAAACTTGGACCCCCGTCAACCGGACAAAACACAATAGATCCGAAATCTGGAGTAAAATCTCTGGTGTCAAATGGAGTAAACATAATATCGGCGGAATCATCAAATAAAAAAAAATATCTGGTTGTTATCTATCATCCACTTGCCATCCCCTCCCCCCCCCCATTACACCAGCAAGCCCCATCCTATTGATCCACAAAGCATGGATAATTACTCACGATTTCATAAAGCTCTTCCAGTAGTTCGCCGGAGAGACGGGGGCCAGCGGTTGTGTTACGGCCCCGCGCTTGGTATTATCGCCCTAACTTCATTAATAGGCTGCTACAAGGATCCTCAAATCTATACGAGTCACCGACGTGGATATATATTACCCCCCCCCCCCCAACCGGGACTTTAATCTTGACTATGTCACCCGATCCTTAAACACAACCTCAATCATATCGACTCCAGTTTGATTCTCTAATAGTGCGATGCTGAATTCCATGCTGTAAAACTCTTAGTTTGATGAAGGGATGTGTTGCTGGGGGGTGGCGGTGGGAGTGGGGATCGCTTCCTTACAGAGAGAAACATGATTAGAAAACAGGAAGAGGTAAAAAGGAGATTTTCATCTAATAAGTAGTTATAAAATCGTTAACGCCATATTGGTCAGAGGTTATTAATTCCCGTCCTTTGTGTGGGTGTCCGGTGTATTTTTTAATAACCCGTGTGATTAGCGTAAGGCAGCTGGGTAACGTGGCGGCCGTTGGCCTCCTTCACGGGGGCCAGAGGAGAAGATAACAGGTGGTCTTATCGTGGGGTGGGCTGGTGTCCCTTGTCGACCACGTGTCCAAACATTGTAGGCTATTCCATGGTCGTACTGAGTACTCGTCGTTACTGTTTGATGTCGTCAATTTGGTCAGTTAGTGGACGCCTACGTCATGCGCTCATTATACTGAAAGTCGCTTAGAGCAACTTTTGGTTTCCTTTCATATTTTATCATGATAGCACTGTTGTGTCTATATTATATAATTAACGTTATTCTAAAAAACGAGTAAACTTTCACCGTCTTCTGTCGTTATGGGGAAATGAGGTGGGGGAAACGTTACCTTGTATTAGGTTGATTGGCCAGAGTACAAAATAACAAACTCATGTGGAAAGTTGCACAGCATCCATATTTTTTTCCCCCCAAATTTTACACCCCACCAATAAAAACTATTACCAATATCTAAATTTTACGCGCGGTAATTCTAAACTGCTGCGGGGGCGTCGGTCTTGGTAGCACAGCTTAAAGGGGACATTGGGTGGGGGCAGGGGTGTGCACCATTTTGTTTTCAAAATCAAAACGCTCGGCATCCATTTGGTTGACTAAAAATTCACACCCAGTTAATATAAATTCTTCCTTTGCAAACCTTGTCCAAATGTCATCACAACGTCGGTGTCACGTGGTGAGTTGTTTCTACTGAGGTCTTTAAAACATCTCTAAGTGACGGGGCCGTGGTCAACAGAGAAATTAATATGTATACATGGAACTTATTAATTTCTTCTTATAGCATGTATTGATGTCTATTTATAGTGTTTATTGTCGACTGTGTATGAGATCAAAGGGATATTTTGATCAACGAAGAAGAAATCTTTCTGAAGATTTAGGATCTTTTATTAAATGCGAGCAACGAAGCCCGTCCAAGGACGTTCCGACGTCGTTTTGGTGGCATGTTGTCTAGTAGCACCAGGAGTGACACTATTCAAGATGGGAACTCAATACTGAACGATGACAAAACTACCGCACCAAAAATAACTCGTTTTGATCGTCCGCGTAAATTTGTTCAATATGTAAATGCAATTAAATTTTTCTCTGCTAGTGACTGGCTGTAGGAGTTATTATGTCAATAAATGTCCTAAAACGAAAGTAACCAACAGTAGAAAGTTTTTTTTTTTAAATCGCCTCCCCTGTCCAGCTAAATGGACAATATTCAAGAATTTATCGCTGCTGCAAGGTTGTGCAATCCTTGACCGCCCCCTCCCACCCAACTACTGTTTTTAGAAGCTGGCGTTTTGTTAAAGGTACCAATTAATAAGGTGGCTTAAGAGCAACTTGATTCGTTGAAGTTTAGCCGCCGATAAAAGACCAAGCACTTGCAACAGACTGTGACCAAATGAGAACTGCTTTGAATATTCTAAATTTGTTACTTACCTTCTGCTATCGGTCTATGAAATACGTCATTCTGGCCTTATTAAGCGCAACCGTTTGTAAGAAAAAAATATAACCAATAAGTTGCATTCCTTAAACCAATAACCGGTTTGTTAGAACCAGGCAAAAGCTACATGATGTTGAATATAAATTAATGAGTCTTTTCGATGACTGCCTGTCACGTGATGTTATTAAAAACATGGTTGATAAACAGGTTCACTTTGTGATGGGACTGATTCCATGCTCATATCACAGTATAATGAGAATGTTCATTATTTTTTTGTCTTCAACATGCTCCTTGATTTGTATGACTGACACGCACCTAGTTGTGTAATTTATATGACACTGACATGCACCTATTTGTGTAGTTTATATGACACTGACATGCATCTATATGTGTAGTTTATATGACACTTCCATGCATCTAAATGTGTAGTTTATATGACACTGACATGCACCTATTTGTGTAGTTAATATGACACTGACATGCATCTTTATGTTTAGTTTATATGACACTTCCATGCATCTATATGTGTAGTTTATATGACACTGACATGTACCTATTTGTGTAGTTAATATGACACTGCCATGCATCTATTTGTGTAGTTTATATGACACTGACATGCATCTATATGTGTAGTTAATATGACACTGCCATGCATCTATATGTGTAGTTTATAGGACACTGCCATGCATCTATATGTGTAGTTTACAGGACACTGCCATGCATCTATATGTGTAGTTTATAGGACACTGACATGCAATTTATATGTGTAGTTTGTAGGACACTGACATGCATTTATATGTGTAGTTTGTAAGACACTGACATGCATTTATATGTGTAGTTTGTAGGACACTGACATGCATTTATATATGTAGTTTGTAGGACACTGACATGCTTCTATATATATAATTTATAGGATACTGCCCCACAACGTAATTTTGTATAACTATTTTGTTTAGACTGCCATGCATCTGCCCACGTCAGTAGCGTTGAACTCAGGTCTTTCCGCGCTGCTCATTGCGTCTTGACGAGTTATTGCCCCTATAATGTATTTATTAAAGCACGACGTCACAATGGTTGCCGGCGTCGCATGATTAATTATTTTTTTCATCAAACCCTCACGTGCGATGAGTGGCGTGCGTGGACCCCCCCCCCCCCCCCCCACCCGCTCCTCTTGAATATCAGTCATCAAATTACCTGAAGACATCGACGCCTAATTATCCTGATTGTCATTTGTAGGAAATGAAAAAAAAAATGAAATGTGGCCGAAAAGGAGGTGTGGGTTGGGGGTGGGGGTCTTATCTGCTAGCTGTGGGCTGTTGTCCAGGTGCAGTGTCCATAGACACATCGATGCTTCAACACGAGCCAATCAAGACTGACCAGGTGTACCAACCATTTGGTCAAGGTCCTGGCGTCCAATTTTCTCAGACAGAATTCAGAGACCATCATCGGGATGGACACGGCAACTGACTTCTATTAGAAAGTAAACATTTTGTTGGGGCTTTTCTTCCCAGCCCCAAGCAGGCGTTCAAATGGCAATCACCCCTCAAACAATACGGACCTCAAACCAAGTGTCGCAAACGGGGGCAATGAATGGAATTTTTTCCCCCAACAAAAAGCGTCTGGTGAAAAAGAAATGTTTGTCCCCCCATATCTGGCCCTAACTGCGAGCTTAATAAAATAAATAATCATTTCTATTATAATCCCTAGCTAAAGTGTTTGATTTTGTATGTGCTTTCATATGTCATAATTTTCTTAAAAGATTATAATTTGTTAACTTTGTAAAATTGGTCTAAACATCTATAAAAAATATAAAAAAGGCAGCCCCGTTAAAATTAACCCTTCAAAGTACAATTTGAGATCATAATACAAGAAACTCTCCACTGTCCAGTATATATTATGTTTTTAAAAAAGTCAATAATAACTCACCCCTAGACAAACAGAGGGGAAGAAAATAAAAAATTCCAGTCATGGCACAGGGGCCTCTTTTTAACGTGGCTAATGAACGAAGTTGTCCATAGCAAAGTGTAAATTGGGTCAGATTCATTTCCACGGCCACCAGAGCGAGTTGTATTCGGTAATACAGGACTCCCCACTGGGACGGGAACTAAATGGTCTGGACCTGTGGGCCCGGCCGTGCACCGCCCTCCCCCCCCCCGACCCCTGTCTTGGTAACCTTTCCCGCGAAGACTAGTGTCCCCTTACCGTGTAACGTCATTTGGCTAAAAAGATTAAGACGTTTTTACATTTTCTGGATTATTCGTTTGTGAGGAATCTCATTTAGTGTGAGGGAAACACAGTGTGTGGTGGGGACGGCAAGGGAAAGTGTGTGTGGGGGGGGGTTGGGGCAGGGGGAGATGGGGTTTACGCGTTCATAACGTTCTCTCGGTTGGTCGACTCACATTGGTTTATAACTATTGTTGGGATAGTCCTAGCAACACCGGACAGTCATGTGGTCAAACTCGTTGAATCACATAATGGGAGGATGAGGAAAGGCTCATATGAGTGCAGAGTGTGACGTGTGTGTGTGTTCATACAATGACATAATGTGACCATTGTGTATGTTCATACAATGACAGAATGTAACTATTGTGTATGTTCATACAGCTACAGAATGTGACCATTGTGTATGTTCATACAGCTACAGAATGTGACCATTGTGTATGTTCATACAATGACAGAATGTGACCATTGTGTATGTTCATACAGCTACAGAATGTGACCATTGTGTATGTTCATTCAATGTCAGAATGTGACCATTGTGTATGTTCATACAATGACAGAATGTGACCATTGTGTTCATACAATGACAGAATGTGACCATTGTGTTCATACAATGACAGAATGTGACCATGACCATTGTGTTCATACAATGACAGAATGTGACCATTGTGTTCATACAATGACAGAATGTGACCATTGTGTATATTTATTCAATGACAGAATGTTACAGTCATTTCCTCTTTTTTTCTCCACTGCAGATCTCTTCATCCCTTGCCAGAAACTCCACACTTGTTCCAGTTCATCAATGGATTCCATTTTGTACCCATGAGGTCAAAATTTGATTCTCCCTTTCAACAGTCTACTTACAACTTTTATTTCTAACAGTTGAGAATGAGACAAGAACATTTGTTCCATTCATTGTTCTAAATCATTGTTGCCATCTGATCATCAAATATTTCCATACCATCAATGTTCATCATGGCAACTCTATTGTTTCTGGATGAGTATATTTATAGAATAGTTAAACAGGTATCAAAATTACAATATATGGCTTTATATGTATGCTCATTACTGTTAATATTTCTGTTTTTTATATATGTCTTGTAAAGCTTTCAGAATGCATTTGGTGTGTGCTAACTGTATAGTCACAGCACATATTTTTTAAAAAGTTAAAATAAAACTCCAATTTTAAAATATCCACACTCCATAAATAATTTATTAACATTGCCTTGGATGTATTTGGGAGAAATAAAAACGTATATCTTTTTACCATTGTCATTTAGGTGTTAGTGCTGAAATTGTCCAGGCTCAATCATTAGTATTGGTTGGCTTCCAATAGTCTAATGAAGTATATCAGTGTTGTAATTTGTGTAGATGTGCTTGATCTGAATAAATGACATAAGTGTTTTGTAAGGAGATGGTTGCACTGCGTACAGGCAGTTGTAACAATGTTACATCTGTGACAATAATTGCACACATGTGCTACAAATTTGTTGTACTGATGATTGCATATGTCATGACAGCTGTATCCATGTCCATGTGATGACAGCTGTACCCATGTCCATGTGATGACAGCTGTACCCATGTGTTGTTACCTTTGTTCAGGTGACAACAGCTGTACCCATGTGGTATTACCCATGTCGATGTGATGACAGCTGTACCCATGTGGTATTACCCATGTCCATGTGATGACAACTGTACCCATGTGGTGTTACCCATGTCCATGTGATGACAGTGATGACAGCTGTACCCATGTGGTATTACCCATGTCGATGTGATGACAGCTGTACCCATGTGGTGTTACCCATGTCCATGTGATGACAGCTGTACCCATGCGGTGTTACCCATGTACATGTGATGACAGCTGTACTTAGGTATATGTGATGACAGCTGTACCCATGTGGTATTACCCATGTTCATGTGACAACAGCTGTACCCATGTCCATGTGACAACAGCTGTACCCATGTCCATGTGACAACAGCTGTACCCATGTCCATGTGACAACAGCTGTACCCATGTCCATGTGACGACAGCTGTACCCATGTCCATGTGATGACAGTTGTACCCATGTGGTATTACCCATGTCCATGTGACAACAGCTGACCCATGTCCATGTGATGACAGCTGACCCATGTACATGTGATAACAGCTGTACCCATGTACATGTGATGACAGCTGTACCCATGTACATGTGATGACAGCTGTACCCATGTCCATGTGATGACAGCTGTACCCATGTACATGTGATAACAGCTGTACCCATGTCCATGTGATGACAGCTGTACCCATGTCCATGTGATGGCAGCTGACCCATGTCCATGTGACGACAGCTGTACCCTTGTCCATGTGATGACAGCTGTACCCATGTGGTGTATGTCAACCTATCAAATTGCTGCTATTCTCTTGTTTTTACTTGCTGTCAAGCGAGCCAACATTTCATCGCCATTGATCTCCCTTCATCAATATTTTTATTTATCAATCCTTGTTTTTTACACCATTACCGTCTCAATGTACAGGGTCAGCAAAATTTTACACTAACAACTTTTACATAACAACTTTGTTTTAACAACTTTATGTATTTTTTTTTTTTAATGTTTTTTTTCCTTAACATTGTCCTTGTTTCAGGTGATATTTAATTTTAAAAGAATACATTTTGTGAAATAATAATAATATAGATGAGAGATCAAATCCTGACTTTATGTCAGAGATTTCCACGTCTTTACTGAAGAACAAAGTCTCCTAATTCATGTGCTATGGAAAATTATTGTTATTTTAATGGCCATCTTTACTAGCTGTGTTAATGTCAGAGCATGAGTCCAATCAAGAGTTCTGGTTCTGTAACCAAAGATTCATTCACACTCTGTATTACTACAAGCAATGATTTGGGGAAAACAACTGTCATATTTTATATATGGGCTGTCATCCTTTAAATCTTTTGTTTCATACACATTTGGAATGTTTGGGGGGGGGGGGGGGAGTGGTGGTTAAAGCAACTGATCAAACTTTTCATTAAAAAATATTTTGGTGCTACTATTCTCCACCTCCACATTGGCTTTTCTTCTAATCCCATTACAAATGACATGAAAAGTTTTGTCAACTTTGACTGATTTTTTGTTTAAAAAATTATAAGTTTAGATCATAAAACTGTTGTACTATTAACATCTGTTTTCTGCCATCCAAAGTTGGTTGTTTCTTCCAACTCAGACACTCGTTTTTAGTGTGTGAATATCTGCCAGAAATCTTATGATCCAAGTTAAACTCCAACTGCTCAAGGCACATGCTCATCATCGAAATGATGTTCACCAAAATAAATGAATGAAAATGATTTACTTTAAAAAAAATAATAATAATTTGACTTTGGGTGGATTTGAACCTCTGAACTTTTCTGCTGAAAATATGCACTTCATGCATTTTTCTTTTTTAAAAAAAATGAGTCAAGTGCTAGCTAGCCTTCTGATGAATTGATTCAAGCACATATGAAAATCTAATTTTTTAAATAGCTTTAATGATTTTTTTGTATAATAATTTATATGGAGGTTTGCATTATGTTTCATGAATTAGAATACATTTTAATAGCTGAATAATTCATTGTAAGGGTTTTGATAATAATTATTATTAATATTATTTTAGAGTTCAAATCCTAACATTTTTTTTTTATAACTGCATCATTTTTTATATTTATATACTTTATCCAAATAATTTTTGTATTAAGATACCTGAAATAATCTTACTGTAGAATTTGGTCAACAAGGAATTAATCTTTAAGTGTGGCTTTAAGAAATCTATTTTTAATTTAACAAATTTGAACACCTTTTTTTATTTAAAAAAAAAAACAATGTCTATGTTTACTGTAGCTCACATTTTTTGTATCAAGTTGTTTTCTAAATACATTTTGATGGTGTATTTTTTTGTATCAGATATAAGTGTGCACACATACTCAAAGGTTTATTTTGTTCTCAAATAATTGAAACTTAAAAAAAAAATTATTTTGAAGTTAATTTAACTTGAAAGTAACTAGAAATCCGCTTCTTGCAGAGTTACTTAAAATACATAACTCTAAACCTGATTGGTTATCTTTAGGAAAGATTGCATCCTGTAACAATGTTAGCCAACATTAACATTTTATTATTCAAGTTGTCATCTACTTGGAGGCCCTCACTGTCATCTACTTGGAGGCCCTCCCTGTCATCTACTTGGAGGCACTCACTGTCATCTACTTGGAGGCCCTCACTGTCATCTACTTGGAGGCACTCACTGTCATCTACTTGGAGGCCACCATTGTCATCTACTTGGAGGCACTCACTGTCATCTACTTGGAGACCACCATTGTCATCTACTTGGAGGCACTCACTGTCATCTACTTGGAGGCCACCACTGTCATCTACTTGGAGGCCCCTACTGTCATCTCAACAGTGGCCCCACACTGTTAGCTACTTGGAGGCCCTCCCCCCACTCATCTACTTGTAAGCCCCCCACTGTTTTGTAAGCCCCCCCACTGTTTTGTAAGCCCCCCCACTGTTTTGTAAGCCCCCCCACTGT
>MUZC01002371.1:493033-553934 GCA_002072015.1 Radix auricularia | reverse complement strand
TCCCTCCCACCTTTTGTCGCCAGTTATTATTTTTTAAAATGAGTGCAGTGATGAACTTGATTGTGATAGAATCTCACATCATCATTAACATAAAACCGCGTCCCAACATTTCATAGAGACTTTAACTGCGTTCAGTGGTGTGTGGAGGGATTAAAGGATCCGTTCTGCGGGGCGTTCAGGAAACACAAATCAGGGATTAGTGGGGACTTACATTAGGGGTTCGTTTGTGGAGGATGTTGGGGGGTTAATAGGTTGCTGTGCTCAACAACTTGTCATAAAGATTAGAGTCGGCTGGTTGAAAATGTTAACATATATTCTTGAGTTAGACACTGGCCATAGGCATAAGATCAAGACATACGTTGTGGGTTTGTTGGCTGTTGAAAGTGTTAACATAAGAATGTATGAGTCCTCACACTGAGGCCAAACATGATATTGAGACATGCATTGTGGGTTTGTTGGTTGGTGTGAGGATGTTCTTTGAACAGCACAAAGTACACCATCATTCCACACTTGCTAAAGTAACGCGTTCCTTTCACTCTGGTAGATGAATTATTGTGTGAGCTGAGGTCACTTAAAACATGATCTCACAAATTTAATTTCATGTGTTTTTTTTAAAGTTGAAATACTTTATTCAATTACTTTGATCCTATGAAATTTTGTTGGTATTACTGGACCACTTTGTTTGCATTGTTAAAACATTTTTTTATTGGATATTGACAATTTGCTGTGCTGCACTTGTCTGTGGTGCTAGACTTGAGGGCCAATGAAATAAAAAACCACCGTACCTTGCAGTTCCCCCTGTCGAGGGTTATATGCCCTTGGTGGGGATAACTGCTCTTGTCAAGCTTAGCTCTCTTAGCCCAGGGTTATCTGCCCTTTTTGGGGATAACTGCTCTTGTCAAGCTTTTATCTCTCTCAGCCCAGGGTTATCTGCCCTCTTTGGGGATAACTGCTCTTGTCAAGCTTTTAACTCTCTTAGCCCAGGGTTATCTGCCCTTGTTGGGGATAATTTCTCTTGTCAAGCTTATCTCTCTTAGCCCAGAGTTATCTGCCCTTGTTGGGGATAACTGCTCTTATCAAGTTTTTAACTCTCTTAGTCCAGAGTTATCTGCCCTTGTTGGGGGTAACTGCTCTTGTCAAGCTCTTAGCTCTATTAGCCCAGGGTTATCTGCCCTATTTGGGGATAACTGCTCTTGTCAAGCTTTTAACTCTCTTAGCCCAGGGTTATCTGCCCTTGTTGGGGATAACTTCTCTTGTCAAGCTTATCTCTCTTAGCCCAGAGTTATCTGCCCTTGTTGGGGATAACTGCTCTTGTCAAGCTTTTAACTCTCTTAGCCCAGAGTTATCTGCCCTTGTTGGGGATAACTGCTCTTGTCAAGCTTATCTCTCTTAGCCCAGAGTTATCTGCCCTTGTTTGGGATAACTTCTATTGCCAAGCTTATCTCTCTTAGCCCAAGATAGAGGACAGATGAAAAGAAAAAGATGATAGCTCAAAATATTCAACGTCACTGGATACATATTATAGACTTATTTTTAAACATGTATTTTGATTTCTTTTTGTTTTCTTCTACAGTTTATTTAATTCATGACACATATTTAAAAATTTAATCTAACCACGTCATGTTACGGACAAATTTTATATTTCATTCACATTGAACATTCTTACTAACCTTTGTGGTCCAAAAAATTTTTGATTATTGATTTTTGTTTTGTTTTTGAAAGAGGTTTTGATTTTGTGTGTTTTTGTACTTTTGTTGGCCCATGTGTATTTAACAGACCTCACTTGTATGTTAACCTTGCACTAACATTCTACATTATATTAACATTGTGTAGCCAAAAACATAATCAAATGTATTTAATCTTTATACAGCTCATATATAAGTACATAACTATATTTAAAATATATGATGATTAGTTTTATTTGGTTAATATTATTGTATTCTATTTGCTAACATTTTTTATTTCTGTACAAATATGTTATTTTTATTTTCACTGCTGTGATTTCCACTAATATCCAGTGGCTTTGAGAGATTCAATTATTAGTAGATCTTATGATGACCTTAACAAATTTGGGACAAACTACTCTGAAACTGTACTTATTTCAAATCTCTTTCATTCACACACACACACATATATGTATATGGTCTAACACTATCGTGGCTTTTATTCATTTACTTTTGAAATATTAAACTGGTTTTTCCATGATCCAAATTTTGACTAACTTCAGATTGATTTTTTTTTTTTTTTTGCCACAT
Organism: Radix auricularia; assembly: GCA_002072015.1. NCBI lineage: Eukaryota > Metazoa > Mollusca > Gastropoda > Lymnaeidae > Radix > Radix auricularia. The sequence continues at coordinate 551,679 of MUZC01002371.1, read as the reverse complement.
TAAATGGAGTTTCCTTTAACTGAAATGAAAGCCAATGCTTTTTTCTCCACTCTCTCACTGCAATTTATTATTTTATCAATGTATCCTTCTAGTCAATGATAAACCTTTTTTACCCAACTATGTCATTATCATATATTTACACTGGCATAGTCTGCTGTGTGACAGTCGTATCACTCGTGTATGCTTTGTGACAGCCTGTCACATTATTTATAGCCTGCCATGTCATTATGTACTGGTCCAGCCAGGATCTGGTATCCTCTATGACATCATTATCAGCTTGCTTTCTTGTAATGAAATAGTATGTCTGCCTCTATAACAGTAGAACATGTTCAATAAAATATTCTCATCTTTATGTTGGTAATACTTCACCTTGTGTAAGATATTAGCCTCTCTGAACTATCTCCTGTGACAACTTTAGAACACAACATTTATTGTCTGTTACTTTCAACTTGTTATAATAGGCCTGCTGCCGGTGTAACCTTTAATTACTGGACCAAATTTCTCGTGCCCCTTAAACATTTCTTTAATAAAAACAAGACAAAAATGTTACCTCAAATTTTCATCTCATTTAGTCACTGTGTTAATGGCAAACTAAAATGATGAAAAGCCAGTATGTTAATTTGGTAAATAAAAATTGAGATCAAATAGTAATCTATTTTCTTGGTTATCAGCTATTATTCTATGAATCGTTTGTTTAAAAAAAAAATAAAAAATTTCATATTAATGATAAAGTCCACTGGCCAAGAAGAAAAGTTAGTAGGAAGAAGCCAAACTGGTACAACAGAAAGAAGTTTATGAAATAACTGATAACAGGTCTTCTGTCACTTGATTAATATTTCTTTTCTTCCCCATGGGGTGGGTGGGGGGGGATTTGGATGTTGAACTAGCGTCTTACTGCATGACATAGCTATACAATTAAATTTTTTAAAAAGATAACTTGCTATTGTTAGATCTTAAGTTACTACAACAGATCATTATTGTCCATTGTTACATCTTTAGTTTCTGTGTTACCATCTCAGTTCTTAAACATGTTTAAATTTTGTCAATTATTTGCTTTCATGTTCTTTTTTTTAATTATTTTTTTTTTAATTATTTTTTTTGTATCTCATTTATCTTCTTTTTTTACCCTCCTGTGATATCAAAGAGTTCTTTCCCTGTAATTGGCTTTCAGTCGTCTCCCTTTATAGTTACAAAAATTGTTTTAATCATTTCACAAGTTTGTATTTGTTTTTATTTTGTTAAATTTTGTTTAAAAAAACTTCATTAAAATATTTCCACTTCAACTTTTTGTTGACTTGTGCTTTGTGTGGGTTTCATTAAGACGTTTCTGCTATAGTTCCTTTGCCATATCCTCAACAACAATAATGTTGCTCTGGCTAAGCAGAAGAATATTGCGTCCTGTTAAACATCAGTACTCAAAATTTGAACGGGGACGGGGTGGGTTCAACCCAAAAAGACAGAAACTTTAAATGAAAATATGTATCTAATGGTTTGAAATTGGCAAAAATTGTGTGATTTGCCGGTCAGTTTGTGAAACAGAAACAGAAAGATCTGCCATGTTCGCATTGCATTTCATTCACTGACCATGGATTCATATGTGAGCAGCTTCACGAGCGGAAAGAACAATTGACTTTAGGGTAAGGGAGTGTGTCTTATAGCATCATCATGTGTTAATAGTGTTGGTGAAATCAAATAGATACAATATTACTAGACTTCTCAAAAGCATTTGAAAAAGTTCACCACCTTAGTTTACTTGAAAAAAACTTAAATATTTTGGAACCTCAGGTCCCTTACATAACTGGACCCAAGATTTCCTATTGGGTAGGGAGCAAACTGTGATACTTAATGGATCTAAATCTATGCCAATAAAGGTTAACTCAGGGGTTCTACGACTGTGCTAGATCCCTTACTCTTACTCATTTATATAAATGATTTACCCAACAACATCTCAACAGGAACAAAAGTTAGGTTATTTGCTGTTAACAGGAACAAAAGTTAGGTTATTTGCTGATGATTGTATAATCTATAGAACAATCAAGTCAGAACAAGATAGCAAATTGTTTCAAAAAGACTTGGATGAATTAATAAAATGGGAAACTAACTGGATTATGTCTTTTCACACAGAAAAATGTCAATTGTTAAGATTAATTAAGAAAAAGAAACAAATAAATTAAAAATAATTTCTTCATGGAAAAGAACTAACCCAAACTAAGGATGCAAAATACTTAGGAGCAATAATAAATGAGAAACTATCATGGAATCCCAATGTTAATGAAGTTATAAAAAAATCAAAAACCTTAGGCTTTATAAAAAAAGAAACTTTTTAAAATGTAATAAATTATAAAACTATAATGCTACCTCACCCTGGTGAGACCTATACTAGAGTATGTACCTTATTTTATTGGATCCAAAACATTGATAAACTAGAACAAATTCAAAAAGGAGCTCCCAGATTCATTACAGGAGAATATTCAAAACTGACAAGAGTAACACCATTAGTTAAATCATTAAACCTTGAAACACTCGAGGATAGAAGGACCTATAGTAAAGTAGTAATTACACATAAGGCAATTAATTCTAATTTAGAAATACAATACAAAGATAACTTAATACAACCCTCAAATAGACATAAAGATAAAAACACCTTTCTTATTCCATATGGAAGAACAAACATACAAAATTTTCGTTCTTCCCTTGCGGAATTCTGGCGTGAAATGGGTTGCCTGAAGATATTAGGAAAACCAACACTTTATCAACATTTAAAACGCTATTAAGAATGCAGGACTATGCACAAACCAAAGATAAGCGTATGACGCAACAATCTTTTGTGTAGAAGGAGCGTCTGTAACAGATAATATAAGATCGCAGCAATGGGCCGAACAATTCGGGAATAAATTTAGTTTTCAGATTTAGCTGTCACATAAATATTCAATTATTTAGTTAACTGAAAGTTACTTTAAGTTTCTATGTTTCTCATGGATTAGGGCTGGCAAAATGTGATGTTAGTGATGAATCTTTACTTTAACTTTTATTTGGAACTCGTCACCCCCCCTCCTCACCCCACCAATACACACACACACTTTTTAATAAACAAATATAAATAATTAATAAATAAATGTTCCTCTACTTCTCTGGTGAGTAGATGAACAGACACAGGTGACCAGACACAGGTGACCAGACATATGTGACCAGCTACAGGTGACTAGACACAGGTCACAAGACACAGGTGACCAGACATATGTGACCAGACATATGTGACCAGACATATGTGACTAGACATATGTGACCAGACATATGTGACCAAGACATATGTGACCAGACATATGTGACCAGACATATGTGACCAGACATATGTGACCAAGACATATGTGACCAGACACAGGTGACTAGACACAGGTGACCAGACATATGTGACCAGACACAGGTAACTAGACACAGGTCACAAGACACAGGTGACCAGATATATGTGACCAGACACAGGTGACCAGACATAAGTGACAAGACATAGGTGACCAGACATATGTGACCAGACGCAGGTGACCAGACACAGGTGACCAGACATATGTGACCAGACACAGGTCACAAGACACAGGTGACCAGACATATGTAACCAGACACAGGTGACCAGGCATAACTAACTAGACACAGGTGACCAGACATATGTGACCAGACATATGTGACCAGACGCAGGTGACCAGACATAAGTGACAAGACATAGGTGACCAGACACAGGTCACAAGACACAGGTGAAGAGACACAGGTCACAAGACACAGGTGACCAGACATATGTAACCAGACGCGGGTGACCAGACACAGGTGACCAGGCATATGTAACTAGACACAAGTGACCAGACACAGGTGACGGAGAGAAATGAATTTACATCCGGGTAAATGCTCTTCAGAACAACCTCCCTTGATAAACTCTATGGGGTTGTGGTCTGGTGATTTCAAAGTAACTTTTAATAAAATAATAATAGTTGAAAGCATAAAAGAATATGGAATGTTCAACTCGTCCAAACTGAAAATAATAACGTTATTAGAATGCAATCTGACATACACATCCAAAATCCTGTTTTGATGAGGATGTACCTCTGGCAGCGAGCTACTTCTGTTACATTTTTGAAACCCAATTTCATTATCATCATTATCGTTAGGATCATTGACAAAACAGTTATATAAACATTTTTTCACATTTACCCCCCCCCCCCTCCTTTCTTACCCCGTCCTAACTTAGCTTTAATCTTTAGGCTACAAATTGAAATTATTTTTTTTCAAATACCTTATAATAGGCAATAGGCAATTGGAAATAGGCAAAATGAACAATGTACATATTTTCTATGGGCAACAACAATCAAAATTTCAATGACTTTCACAACATTTGTTGTTGTAAGAAGAAAAAATTCAACTCGTTATTAATATATTTTCCGTCTCCTTGTTACCGAAGGTCGATGCTGGTGGGAGCTAATGAACCAATGAAACGGAAGAAAATAATGCTACTTGTCTCCTGACATTATTAACACTAAGGCTGGCCTGCCGCAACTCGATGCTCGGGGTTTTTCCTCATTAATGAACACAAACCGCTATTTTTGGTGCGCTCCTACTTCCTTTGTTATTAGCAGAGGTGGGGGGGGGGGGGACGCCCGGGCCATGGTTCTAGTGTTTTTTTGGCCCGGTGTATGTATGTGTAGGGGCCATGGCAATGATTTAGTACAGTTGGTTTTACCCACTGGAAAGATATATTTCTTTCGTCAGGGGGCCGACATGCATTAAATGTAGGCTAAATTGTGTTTCGGATATTAAGAAATATAAAAGCTATGCAAAAATTGAAGTTTATAAAATCAAGTAGATTCTTCAATTAACTTTACTATTTTAGTTTCGAACTTTTCGCAAGGCTCAGTCAAAGTTGAAAATTTCAACATATGAAGACCACCTAGGCAATAAATGATCAGTCAACTAACATATCAACATATGAACCCCTAGGCAATAAATGATCAGTCAACTAACATATCAACATATGGCCCCCTAGGCAATAAATGATCAGTCAACTAGTTGACTTGGCAATGTTAGGTTTAGACATGGAATAGTTGACTTGGCAATGTTAATGTTAGGTTAAGTCATGGAATAGTTGACTTGGCAGTGTTAGGTTTAGACATGGAATAGTTGACTTGGCAGTGTTAGGTTTAGNCCCCCTAGGCAATAAATGATCAGTCAACTAACATATCAACATATGACCCCCTAGGCAATAAATGATTAGTCAACTAACATATCAACATATGACCCCCTAGGCAATAAATGATCAGTCAACTAACATATCAACATATGACCCCCTAGGCAATAAATGATCAGTCAACTAACATCCACTAGTCTGTTGTTCGAGTTAAACAGCTGTAAAACCTTCAAGTAAAATACAAGATATATATGATTTGTGCAGCGGCGTAGCGAGGAGGGCAGGGGGGACATATGTCCCCAGGCGCCACGTTAAGGGTATGAAAACTAATAATTATTTAATTTTATTTTTATGTCAACTAACGTATCCTTAATACGTTTACAAGATCGAATATTAGAGCTTAGCAAATATCTTCATTATAAAGCATTTGGCAAGCACGATTTTTGCGCCCCCATTGAGCATTAAAGGGCGTCATTCTACTAATAAAGTAATGATACTTCCACAGGTCCAAGCTCAAATTCAATCGGAAAAACAACGTTGGCGCGATATTTTGAAAAGAATACTTACCTGCATTCAGGGCCGGACTAACACTCCGAAGAAAAAAAATCGAGGGGGCGCCAAATTCATTTTATGGAAATGGGGAGGACCGGTCCGAAAAAAAGTAATTTAAAAAACAAGTCACAAAATGAGGCTTTAAAACCTTTTTTTTTTCACTGCATAGCGTATTAAATTATCCTTCTAAATAATAGAAGATTCACAACTCTTACATTATTAAACTAAAATTGGATTATAACCCGGGCTGCAGTGAGTTTCATGACGAGAGGATACATCGTTCTTTCTATGTCGCAATTGGTGTAACGAGGATGTTTTTTCCAAAGAAAACATTATTTTTAAAATGTACAACTGACTCCCCCGACCACTTCCGTTTCATCAAATTTTTACTATGATATAACGTTGTTACTATGATATAACGTTGTTACTATGATATAACGTTGTTACTATGATATAACGTTGTAATCCTCATTTTTTGCCCCTTTACATTGGAGCCCGTGGACATATTTACCTCTTTTCCCCACATTGTTACAACTTTGACCGGCGCACAGTTCTAAAGGATTTTAACTGTGATTTTCTTACTGATACGAGCGATGCAAGACAAATTACCAAGGTTAGGAAAATTACCAGATATGGTTGGTGCATTCTGTAAATAAAGATTCTGTTTTTTTGCCTCGATTGCAAGTTTCTTGCAATGGCTAAATCACCCGGTGTGGTTTGCACCACCAGTGACGTCTCTGAACAAGATAATGGAATGTTTTTAAAGCTAGTCCAACTTTTAGCTGTTTTTGAAATTCATCAGCATGAATATGACATCTGCAATTTACATCTGCCGTTGCTCATTGATGCTTCTTTCGCGAAAACGTTTCATGATTTCCTGTAGTGGGGTGAAATGTGTAGTATTACGCTGAATTTCTGAATTTGAGATAGTTGCCTTTGAAATATTTTCAACTTTTTCCCAAAAACCTTGATTTGTGAACATAACTGGATTACCGCTGCTGTTCGCCCTTGAAGATGTGTGTTAAGAGAGTTTAGATGTCTTGTCACATCAACTAAAAATGAAAAATCTGCCAACCAAGCAAGATCATATTATTTTGGAATCGGCTGTTCCTTATTTAAGTGTTTATAGGCGCTGAAGTGCTGTTCCGCGACCCCAGCCATCTTGTACCATTGTGACACAGCACATCTTCCTAATCTTCTTGGATGTTAAGAAGAAACTGCTGATACTGGCTGTGAAACGGGGCTTTAGAGCGAATAAAGCTTACAGCTTTTATTCCTAGCTCAAGGACACGATCACATATAAGGTGTTAAGCACAAAGAACTTGTTGGTGAATGATACAGTGAAGTTTAAAAGTTTTTCCAGCTCTTCCTGTCTTTGTTACAGACAAGTTTTGTTTGTCAACTGTGCTGACATGGCAGGGGTACCATCAGTAATAGATAAAGATATTAATTACTTGGTAATTAAAGGTAATTGACAGCAGAGCAAAAATATATTTAAAAAACCCGTAAAAAACAAATTTTTCACTATAAATCGAATATGCCAGACATAATTATAAGGATATTCATTCATTATAATACGCATGAGTCTGCCTGCAAAATTTCAGCTCGCTAGCTTACGAAAAAGTGGGTTAAAATCGATCCCAAGTTTTTTTGGTCGGTCGCACGGGCTCAGACACCAAAAGTTAATATAAAGGATTTATTAATTAAGAAACTAAATTTATTCTCCTTGTTAGCTCTTTAAGACTGAAAGTCTTGTAATTGGTAAACAATAACTTGGTATCGATTTTTGACATCCTTTGATGTACTCATAACTAGGCCTGTCAACGGGTACCCGGGACCCGGGTACCCGTTGCCAAGTGATTAACCGGGTAGTAAAAATCCGCCCGGGTACCCGTGGAAATGCAGCTTCAATGTCTTTATTAACGGAGGCAAAACTTCGGCTCCCATACGGCTTTTTTATGTTTACATTGTGGCTCGCGAAACATTTTATCAAATGAAAATGTTTGTTTGAAATATGTGCTGTTAAGTACATTTAAGGAGAAATATCTGTCGACGGGAAATAAAATACGGTCCGAACAAACTACAATCTATTTTTATTTTTTATACATCTTTTTTGTCTCAACAATAATGCGTACAATGTTGTCAGTATATAAAGTTGATAAATTAAATAGTTGCTAACAGTGTAAGATGGGTAAGGCGTCGGCCGTGTGGAGGGACTGCATAGAGATGAAAGACGCTGTGTTTGTTTTTGTTCATAAAAAGACCTCTGCTTTGATTTGAAATATGCCGACTTTGGGTTAAGTATTTTTCTTGATCTTCCCTCTCCCTCCCCTCCAACAACTGCACCCTCTCCATTCGCTTGTGTTTATTGTGTTCGTTAACGCGCGTTGACCTAGAAATTCTGATATTTATAAGGCGTACAAGTTTGTCAGCTTTTAAAGTTAATACATTAAACAGTTACTAATATTTCAGATGGGTAAGTCGTAGGTCGTGCGGAGGGACTACATAGAGATGAAAGAGGCCGTGTTGGGTTTTGTNAATAAAACATCCATGCTTTGACACCGTTTGCTTTGAAATACGCCTGAAATACGCCGACATGGGTTTCCGATTGTTGATGTTGTTTATCTATCACCCTCCTCCCTCTATTCGATTGTGTTTTGTCAGTTCGTTACCAAGTTGTGCCTTGCCCAAAAACAGATTTTAATAATACACCAAAATTTGTCAGTTTTGTTGTCTATGAATTAGTTAATTAGTTACTAACAGTGTAAAATGTGTAAGGTGACATCCATAAATAACGTTTTGCACCTAGGGGAGGAGAGGTCACAAATTTGTGACGAAAGGGGGTGTGTTTTTAGAAATATGACGTTACCTCAAAACGTGCAACTTTAAATAGAAGTTCTACTTAAATATTTGATTGCTTACAATTTATTTAATGACATTTTACATGGATATAGATTTCTACGCGTGTATCGATTTTAGAGTTCAACTTCAGTTTAAATACAAACTTAAGTGACAATAAAGTTATTTGACACATACTTATTTTCAAAAAGGAATTACGGCTTTTATGGAGGCGGTTGCGCAAATCTTTGTGGCGTCATATTAGCAAGGGGGGACTAAGTTTTTGTTGTTTTTGTGACGTCATTTATGGACGTCAGCCGTGTGGCTACTGTGTTGAAGTGCATGGAGGGTGGCTACGTAGCATTGTATAGCGGTTAGGACGGGGAAATGTAAGCGATATTTTGAACGGGCAACCCGGGTACCCGTTCGAAATTTGGACGGGTACCCGGGCAGTATTTCTCAACAAAATTGACAGCTCTACTCATAACAGTACAAAAATTTGACTTTTTAAAAATAAATAAGGTGTCTTTACAGAAATAATACATCCTTCTATTAGTTTAGTAAATAAATAGACAAAAAATGTGATTTGAAACATGTTCATTTTCAAAAAGAAAATAGGGCCTTTATGGGGAGGGGTAAAGCTTTGTGGCGTCATAAGTTTTTGTGACGACGTGTGACAGAAAAGGGCGGGCACATGGGAAAAATCGGCAAAATTGTGTGACGTCATTTACAAACCCATAGCGGTACAATTTTTCACCTTTGGGCGCAGAGGTTCAAAGGCTAAGTCCTGCCACGCCTGCATTAAATTTCAAGTTTCACAAAATTTGGCACTGCTTGACCATGAGGAACATCTGTATAAGGACGAGGATACAAATTGTGAAAACGTACTCTATGTGATCAAACACGTTTCTCAGTATGATCCACTGTTAGAAAAACACCTACAACATGCCCAAGAAAATCTAGGTTCTGTATCTTATTTATCACCGGAAATCCATAATGAATTTATCCACCTACTTAGATAACCTGTAAGGAATCATCTGTTGAGTGAAATCAGAAAAAAAAAGTACTACGGTATCTTACTTGAATCAATACCCAATCTAGAACACCGACGACAGCTTTCTCAATTCATAAGATTTGTGGATGTGGATTTTCAAACTAAAAATGCATCCATCAAAGAATCATTTTTAGGTTTTCTTCATACACATTCCAAAGACGCAGCAAGCCTTGAAAGAGTTATCGTGAAGAAACTGGAATCTGATAACATACCTCTAGTCGGCTGTAGGTCACAAAGTTATGACAATGCTACTGTAATTTGACTGTAATGCCTCGGCATATATCCACATTCAACAACGAATAATGTGCTAGAAATCACAGAGCATCGTTCGTCAACTTAATCAACAACAGCTTAAATTTAGCTGGAGTACACTCAGCTAAACAGGATCAAATTGTTATCACGGTTTTTTTTTTTTTGTGGAACAGTTGAAAGTATGTATTTGTTTTTCTCTCGTTCAACAACATGTTGGGATGAATTACAAAGAGTTGTGCCAATCACATTGAAGAGGGAGTCTGAAACACGTTGGATTGCACGATCAGAAGCTATTAAAGCTGTTTATGAAGGACTAGTTAACTAGTAGGGATGTTGGAAACATCAGATGATGCATCTTTGACGCCTGACACCAGAAGTGATACAGAAACTTTGCTGGCAGGTTTATTAAACTTTAACTTCCTAGTTGTTGTTTTTTTTTACATTTCTGGAACATTTTACTTGGGAAGTTGATCGTGTCCACAAAAGGTTGCAGGATTCTACTATGAATTTCAAGGAAGCAGCATCTGATCTTGAATCAGTGGAGCAAGAACTTGTCAACATTTCCTGATTATTTGAGCGAGGTTGCGGCAGACGATAGAAAAAAAAAGATGCAAAAATTGGGGAGTCGAGGTCGACAAAAAGATTAGACTACATCGAAGGATGCCTGGAGAATTAGCAAGAGATGCAGGACCTTCTGCAGAAGAAGAAATTGCACGCATTCTATTCATTAAAATTCCAGATGATTCAAAAAATGAACCATACAAACTTTAAGATTTCACAAATTTTCGTGAGGGTCAGTGAGCCCCCCAGAATCTGTCGGCCCGAGATGGGGCGCAGACTTTATGCCCAGGCGCAGATGACCCTAGCTACGCCGCTGTATTTGTGTGAATAAAACAATTTAGTTTAAGGATTTTTTGATAGACAAGATAAAGATCCAGACGTTTTGGTGAATCTCTTCATCAGAACAAATAAATAATGAAAAGTCTTTAAACAACAAGTACATCATTGTAATGTATACACTAATGTATACACTAATGTATACACTAATGTATACACTAATGTATACACTAATGTATACACTAATGTATACACTAATGTATACACTAGGCTACCAGGAAAAAAACTGGTTAAGTCCGGTCTTGAATGACATCTTGGATTTTTATTTTCGAAAATTGTTACACAATGCCATTTCTTTACACAAGAATTTATTGACGATTTTTGACATATTCGCCAACTATTATTTTGAAGGCTGTCTGAGTAATAGGTGTTAATCCATCGGCAAAACTCATTGCACGAAACGACTGTCTTACAATGTTGAGTCGGCTCAGGTTAGTAATGTTAGTAATGTTAGTAATGTAAGTAATGTTAGTAATGTTAGTAATGTTAGTAATGCTAGTAATGTTAGTAATGTTAGTAATGTTAGTAATGTGTTAGTAATGTTAGTAATGTTAGTAATGTTAGTAATGTTTGTAATGTTTGTAATGTTAGTAATGTTAGTAATGTTAGTAATGTTAGTAATGTTTGTAATGTTAGTAATGTTTGTAATGTTATTAATGTTAGTAATGTTAGTAATGTTATTAATGTTTGTAATGTTTGTAATGTTATTAATGTTAGTAATGTTAGTAATGTTATTAATGTTTGTAATGTTTGTAATGTTATTAATGTTATTAATGTTAGTAATGTTATTAATGTTTGTAATGTTTGTAATGTTATTAATGTTATTAATGTTAGTAATGTTATTAATGTTTGTAATGATGTTATTAATGTTAGTAATGTTAGTAATGTTATTAATGTTTGTAATGTTTGTAATGTTATTAATGTTAGTAATGTTAGTAATGTTAGTAATGTTAGTAATGTTAGTAATGTGTTAGTAATGTTAGTAATATCAATAGCCTTGGATGAAGATTATATATAATGTTATAAACAATATAATCGTTTTAAAATTCTGATATATATTTAAATCTTCATTTTTAATTAATTAATTAATTAATTTTAAAAACTTCCAATCACTTTGATGATACGTACTTTCCATAAACTCTAGTCAGGTATCTGACAATACGCCTAGACAAAGCCTGTTGTATGCATTTAACAAATTTATTAGAATCGACAGACATTCTCTAGATGGTTACACAGTAAAACATATATATGTGGGTTGTGATTGGCCCCGACATAACGGCCCCAGACAAATTGTTACCATTTTTGTCGACAAAAAATTTCCTCCTTTTTTGTTTTTGTTTTGTTTGTTTGGTTTTGTTGTTGTTGTTGTTTTTTAAAGTCTTTGTCGATTTTTTCACCTTTAAAAAGGTTGTAAAATAATATTATTTCTTGTCAACCAACGACCGTGACTAGGTACCATATCAAGTAAGGGCTATTGAATTTATTCTTTTCAAATCATTATTATTGTTTCTTGGGAAATGAACTTGACACTGAAACAGTGAGTAAAGATTCAATGATAATATTTGATTGAATTTATATTTTTACTATTAGTCCATCTATTAGTCCAGGACCGTTTTGTCGGCGTCGTTATGTCGGAACACATTCATTTGTAGTTACATGTTTTGTATGAGCTTCTGTATAGAACTAATGTTCTCTATTTAACGGGATGCTGAATGTTTCAGTTATGCCTTTAGCTGATGTGGTTTATATGTGCTTTTATATGTGTCCACGGTTGTATTTATGGGTAAGTGTTTGAGAAATGTTTGGGCTGTTGTATGTGTGGACAGGTGTATGTGTGGTAGGGTGTATGAGTAGAATGGTGTATGTGTGGTAGGGTGTATGTGTGGATGGGTGTATGTGTGGATGGGTGTATGTGTGGTAGGGTCTATGTGTGGACAGGTGTATGTGTGGTAGGGTGTAAGTGTTGACTGGTGTATGTGTGGACGGGTGTATGTGTGGACGGGTGTATGTGTGGACGGGTGTATGTGTGGTAGGGTCTATGTGTGGACCGGTGTATGTGTGACGGGTGTATCTGTGGACGGGTGTATGTGTGGACGGGCGTATGTGTGGTAGGGTGTATGTGTGGACGGGTGTATGAGTAGACGGGTGTATGTGGGGACGGATGTATGAGTAGACGGGTGTATGTATGGACGGATGTATGAGTAGACGGGTGTATTGGTGGACGGGTGTATGAGTAGACGGGTGTATGTGTGGACGGGTGTATGAGTAGACGGGTGTATGTGGGGACGGGTGTATTTGGAGACGGATGTATGTGTGGATGGGCGTATGAGTAGAAGGGTGTATGAGTAGACGGGTGTATGAGTAGACGGGTGTATGTGTGGACGGGTGTATGAGTAGACGGGTGTATGAGTGGACGGGTGTATGAGTGGACGGGTGTATGAGTAGACGGGTGTATGTGTGGACGGGTGTATGTGTGGACGGGTGTATGAGTAGAAGGGTTATGAGTAGACGGGTGTATGAGTGGACGGGTGTATGTGTGGACGGGTGTATGTGTGGACGGGTGTATGTGTGGACGGGTTTATGTGTGGACGGGCGTATGAGTAGAAGGGTGTATGTGTAGATGGGTGTATGTGTGGACGGGTGTATGAGTAGACGGGTGTATGAGTAGACGGGTGTATGAGTAGAAGGGTGTATGAGTAGAAGGGTGTATGAGTGGACGGGTGTATGAGTAGACGGGTGTATGAGTAGACAGGTGTATGAGTAGACGGGTGTATGAGTAGAAGGGTGTATGAGTAGACGGGTGTATGTGTGGACGGGTGTATGAGTGGACGGGTGTATGTGTGGACGGGTGTATGAGTAGACGGGTGTATGAGTAGAAGGGTGTATGAGTAGACGGGTGTATGTGTGGACGGGTGTATGAGTAGAAGGGTGTATGAGTAGACGGGTGTATGAGTGGACGGGTGTATGAGTAGACGGGTGTATGTGTGGACGGGCGTATGAGTGGACGGGTGTATGTGTGGACGGGTGTATGTGTGGACGGGTTTATGTGTGGACGGGCGTATGAGTAGAAGGATGTATGTGTAGATGGGTGTATGTGTGGACGGGTGTATGTGTAGTAGGGTGTATGTGTGGTAAGGTATATGTGTGGTAGGGTGTATGTGTGGACGGATGTATATGTGGACTGGTGTATGTGTGGACGGCCGTATGTGTAGTCGGGTGTATGTGTGGTAAGGTATATGTGTGGTAGGTTGTATGTGTGGACGGGTGTATGTGTGGTAGTGTAGGGTGTATGTGTGGTAGGGTGTATGTGAGGACTGGTGTATGTGTGGACGGGTGTATGTGTGTATGGGTGTATGTGGGGACGGATGTATGTGTGGACGGGTGTATGTGTGTATGGGTGTATGTGTAGATGGCTGTAAGTGTGGACGGCTGTATATATCATTCAATGTTTAATATCATACCCTGATACAACATGTTGAACTTCCATCAAATTTTTTATCATTTCTCGCCGTATTGTGCAATTCACTAGAATATAAAGGAAGCTAATTATACAATATGTACGTGTGTTGCCCGGTCGCTGGAATAAATACTTTAATCATCAGTGAATGCCCCTTTCCCCCTTGGGCAATAAGGAAATGAAGAATCTCATGAACACGGAAATCTGCTGGAGATAAGCATCTCAGGGTTTTTTTTCCTTTCTCATTTGAGCATTTTTTTTTATTTGGCTGCATAGAAAAAAGTTAAGACAATCTGGCCACAAGCTAAAAGTGAGTCATAGAAAAATGGTTAGACGAGTAAAAATATCCACTTATTATTTTCCTCAATTTTTTTAAAGCCATTTGAAACATATCTTGACATTATGCACTTTAACAGAACTGTTTTTATGAGAAGGCTGCGTTACATAACATGAGTTTTAACAATTTTTAGATAAGGAATTTTAAAGGGATAAAAAATGGCATATGAAGAGGAAAATATGAGTGCATATTTTGATATCGTATGAAATATAAGTATACTATTTTAACAAGTAAATTTCATTCTTTAATTTCAGATTATTTCCGTCGTGTCCGATCAAAGCTCAAATAATTCAATGTACAATTATTGTGTTATTAACATTATAAATTAGAATCAATGTGAAATCTATATTTTACGTTTCTAAACAAATATTAACGTTTAATTGAAACGCATTACAAAGATAGAAATAAATTTAGCTAAGGAATAATGAGCTTTAAAAATTTTTTGATCACAATTTAAAGGAGCTAAAGTGAGCATTAGGAAAGTTTGAAAAGCAAAAGAGGAGCGTGAATGGTGACAGAATGGTGACAGAATGGTGACAGAAGGTAGACAGAATGGTGACAGAAGGGAGACAGAATGGTGACAGAAGGGAGACAGAATGGTGACAGAAGGGAGACAGAATGGTTACAGAAGGGAGACAGAATGGTGACAGAAGGGAGACAGAATGGTGACAGAAGGGAGACAGTTTGGTGACAGAAGGGAGACAGAATGGTGACAGAATGGTAGACAGAATGGTGACAGAAGGGAGACAGAATGGTGAAAGAAGGTAGACAGAATGGTGACAGAAGGGAGACAGAATGGGGACAGAAGGTAGACAGAATGGTGACAGAAGGGAGACAGTTTGGTGACAGAAGGGAGACAGAATGGTGACAGAAGGGAGACAGAATGGTTACAGAAGGGAGACAGAATGGTGACAGAATGGTGACAGAAGGGAGACAGAATGGTGACAGAAGGGATACAGAATGGTGACAGAATGGTGACAGAATGGTGACAGAGTGGTGACAGAATGGTGAAAGAATGGTGACAGAATGGTGACAAAATGGAGACAGAATGATGACAGAATGGTGACTAAATGATTAATGGGTGTTGACTAAAGGATGATAAACGGTGACAGAAAGATGACTGTATGTTGATTAGATATCTAAAACAACATTAAATGAGTTCCCACATAGTCCACATATTTCATTACCTCACAAACCTCACATACCCAACAAACCTCACATACCCAACAAACCTCAAATACCCAACAAACCTGACATACCCAACAAACCTCACATACCCAACAAACCTCACATCCCCAACAAACCTCACATACCCAACAAACCTCAAATACCCAACAAACCTCACATACCCAACAAACCTCACATACCCAACAAACCTCACATCCCCAACAAACCTCACATCCCCAACAAACCTCACATACCCAACAAACCTCACATACCCAACAAACCTCACATACCCAACAAACCTCTAAAAACTCACATATCCCATTCATCTCTCATTCACTACAAACACCACATACCCTCACCACATACTTTCAAAACGCCCCTTACCTCTAATACCCCACATACCCCCACATATCCCTCATACCCCTTTTATTTCCCTTCACCCTCCCCACCATCCATCAGGGCCTGGACCTAATTTACTTCTGCCAGGACGCAGAAATCATTCATTTTCCGCTTCACCCCCACCCCCACACTTCATCCATCCACCCCACCCCCTCTCTCTCCCGACCATAAATATCTCATATTTGATATTAGACATAGAAAATTTAATCAAAATCTTAGAAAAATAAATTAAATAATTTTGTTTATCATTTGTTAATTTGTTTTTTAAAAAAATCTTGTGGTAAAAAATGTGTTCTTTAATATATTTTTAAAAATACAAATTTTTCCTTAAATTTACACACTAGTTATCTGAAACTAAATTAAATGGTCTACCTTTAACCATTATTTGTTCATTTATTTATGCTTTTGTTGAAAATTTCAGCATAGAATTTTCTTGTATACCCCTAACTCTGAGTACTGTTACTTCTACCACGCAGTGCTCTATAACATCTGCCATATCACACGTTTCATGGCTACTCTATAAAGCACGATTCCATTGGATAGGATAAATATTTTCATCGTGCACGATCGCCATGGAATGTTTTTAACTTCTGTCGTCACCAACACGGGGCTTGGACAATTTAGTATACGATCAACCTAGGATGGCAACAACATAGAACGTCATCAACACAAGACGTCATTAACAAAAGACGTCATCAACACAGCAAGTCATTGATACAGGACCGAACAGATGACGTAAACAACTTAGGACGTCATCAATGTTGATTTCGCGCAAATGATAAAAAAAAATATTCAACCACCCCGCCCGTCACCTAAAATTGTTCCATTTTCGACACCTCGAGTTGTCTGCGCGTGTCACCTGCTTTTTTTAAAGGGGGGGGGGGTGGGAGACCTTAGCACCCCAAAATCGGGTGCGCATTATTTTGGCACGACTCCCACTCGGCAAATCTCGTTTTGCAGCGTCTCATCCTTCTTGCTGCTGACCTGTGCTGTGTTGTGGCGAGCAGGACGGTTCGAAAATGTCCATTATTTACATGACAGGGGTGGGGGAGGTGGTGGCTCTAGGTTCGGCGTGGGAATTGATCACCCGATAACGACGTCACGACAGGAGCGATCATCTCTCCAACAAACCCCAACATAACACCACCCCACAATCTTGTGTTTGAGGCGCCCAGACCCCAACTAAACACCACCCCATAATCTTGTGTTGGAGGCTCCCAGACTCTAACAAAACAGCACCCCACAATGTTGTGTTTGAGGCGCCCAGACCCCAAACAAAACACCTCCCCACAATGTTGTGTTTGAGGCGCCCAGACCCCAACAAAACACCTCCCCCCAATATTGTGTTTGAGGCGCCCAGACTCAAACAAAACACCAACCCACAATGTTGTGTTTGAGGCGCCCAGACTAAATAAAACAACTCACCTCCTTACTGGCATCAATAAAACCATACAGGTTATCTAACCATAACTTTTAACTCTAGATATGCAGTTTTTGTTCAAGACATCTTGGCGTAGCTCTGCTTCCTTTTAAGTGCCAATTATGTTTGACAGTAATTTAAAAAAAAATTAAAAACAACTAATGGTTTCTGGGAGGATAAGTTAATATTGTTATATACTTGCTACAAACTGTATGATTAGATTCTTATGGCTTCAGTAGGGTCGGCATTTTACAAGCAAAATAATATTGGAGCCGAGCGATCTACAAGAGGAGAATAAAATGTAAACATTTGAGAACCTTTAAATATAAAAAGGGGGAGGGTGGCTTGAGTGTGTGTGTTTATATTTATAAATAGACGTGTAGTATATATTTATAAATAGACGTGTGTGTTAACATTTATAAATATACGTGTGTGTATTTTTTATATATATATTCACGCGTGTGTGTTAGCGTGTGTATTTGTTTGTATGTTGGGGATGGCTAGGCTGTTTGTTAAGACAATTGGAAAATTCACGAAGACCGTGCGGTAGTCAAAGGGAAATAGCCGTGATTTTGTTAAAACAACTCTTTGGGAGTAGAGCAGGGGACGGCAACTGAATATTGGAATATTTCTTTAAGCTATATATAAAGGTTGGTTTTTTCCTTCAGTTTTCAATAAAAATTAAATCTTCATACACTGGAGGACATTTTATATACCAGAGAAGGACGTCTCTTTACACTATAGGACATCTCACTACGATAGAGGACGTTACGTCATAACAATGGACATTTTTCTACGCTAGAAGACGTCTCTTTACACCTGAGGCGATCTCAATAAACCCTAGGAAATTCCACTACCCTTCAGGCCATCTATCTACTTGACTATCTGTGTCAAATTGAGAACCCTTGTAAACAACGGCCTGACACAACGCTAATGGCCCGCCAACGCGATGGCTGTCACGCCAGTTAGGTCCACAAATGTTTAATAACCAAGAACCATTATCTAAAAAAGGGGAGGTAACCAACCGCTCAAACCCAACGTTCCGTACAAATTTTTATCATTATTATTTTTTATCACATTTTCTTTTCACCCTCTCTTTGGAAAACTACAAAATAATTGTTAAAAAGGGAGTTAATACATATTGATGCCGGTAGAGTGTTGTGAGGGTGCGGGGATTTAGTTTTCAATGAGAAAAGAAAATATAGAGAAAAAAATTGAGCAGAAGCATGGTAAACTCTTAGACATGAAAACATCTGGAAGCATGGTTAAATCTTAATACAAAAAAAAAAAAAGAAAAGAAATGTAGCAGCAGGGTAAACCAGCAAAGAAAACATCTAGCAGCAGGGTAAACTCTTAGCAAAGAAAACAACTAGCAGTAGGTTCAGTTAGTAAATAAAAATCTAGCAGCAGGGTAAGCTAGTAAAGAAAACATCTAGCAGCAGGGTAAACTAGCAAAGAAAACATCTAGCAGCAGGGTAAACTAGCAAAGAAAACAACTAGCAGCAGGGTAAGCTAGTAAAGAAAACATCTCCACCAGGGTAAACTAGCAAAGAAAACATCTAGCAGCAGGGTAAACTAGCAAAGAAAACATCTAGCAGCAGGGTAAACTAGCAAAGAAAACATCTAGCAGCAGAGTAAACTAGCAAAGAAAAAATCTAGCAGCAGGGTAAACTCCTAGCAAAGAAAACATCTAGCAGCAGGGGAAACTATCAAAGAAAACATCTAACAGCAGGGTAAGCTAGTAAAGAAAACATCTAGCAGCAGGGTAAACTAGCAAAGAAAACATCTAGCAGCAGAGTAAACTAGCAAAGAAAAAATCTAGCAGCAGGGTAAACTCCTAGCAAAGAAAACATCTAGCAGCAGGGGAAACTAGCAAAGAAAACATCTAGCAGCAGGGTAAACTAGCAAAGAAAACATCTAGCAGCAGGGGAAACTATCAAAGAAAAATCTAGTAGCAGGTTCGAGTCCTGAAAGAAAACATCTAGTAGCAGGTTCGAGTCCTGAAAGAAAACATCTAGTAGCAGGTTCGAGTCCTGAAAGAAAACATCACGAGAGCTTGAGTCCATCACTACTTCCGGCTTGCAGCTCAACAGAGAGGCGATGTGAGTTCTGTGAGTTGAATGGTAGCCATGATGATGGCAATATATTTATGCGTGCGTCTGTGTTTTTTATTGGTTACCGAAGCCGGTTCTGTTGATGTCTTGACATTCGTTCTACTAACAGTTTGATACAGGGGGCTCAAACGAACATTCAATCGTAGGACATTTGATAACCATACGGCATCATGTTGAACCACGTGACGTCACATAATCTAGTGGCATCATATAATCATGTGACATTAAATAACTCTAAGGCATCACGTAGTCATTTAGTGATCGTATATCATGTGGCACATTAATTGTGGGGCATCATATAATCATGCAGGATTCTATAATAATATGACATTAATCATGTGGCGTCATATTTGACATTTCATGATCATGTAGCATCATATAATCACGTGTGAGCTTAAAATCATATGGCATCATTTAATCATGTGATATCATTTAATCATGTGATATCATTTAATCATGTGATATCATTTCATCATGTGATATCATTTAATCATGTGATATCATTTAATCATGTGATACCATTTAATCATGTGATATCATTTAATCATGTGATATCATTTAATCATGTGATAACATTAAATCATGTGACATCTTGTAATCAAGTGACGCTGCTCTTGCTAAACAATTTTCGATTATTATTTTAAAATTATTTTTCTATAGGCTTCCCCTTTTTTTTCATCTTCTGCATCAAATGCAATTTTTTTAGAGAGAATAACTGTTATGTCGAGAAATTATGCATTTTCAATTAATTTAGGCAATTTTTCCCCATGATTTCCTTCCCCAATGCCCACTAGTTAATTTCTCCGACCGTCGTAAGAGAGCACTAATGAAAACTGACAGGTTACTATATATAGCAACACGTTCATTGCGCGTGGTCTTCTTGGCTGATCTCCCCTGGCCCAGCCGCCATTATTGCATTTTATTAATTGCTCATTGGCTGACAATTGGTCCAAAAATAGAGATTAAGAATATAAGATTATTGGTGTTGGGGGTGGGGGTGGTGCGGAAATACATGGACGGGGAAGCACTACCTCCTACTTAATTTTTAGTTGTATTTTTTTTTATTTAAGGCTGAAATATTTGTTTTCCCCCTATGGCTACAACACAAAGTTAATATTAAATCCATACTGACCCCAATTTGTTTTCATTAAAAGGATAACATTTCTTGACAATGCCCCTTCGACTTGACCATTTAAGGTTATATTTGGACATTGATCAGGCCATTTAATTTTGTAAAAATTCAATTAATCAAAATTAATCAATTAAATTTTTCCCCATTAATCGAACACAAAAATTTTAATCACTACTATCCCTACCAACAGAAGCGTAACTGGGTTTTCCGCATCCTTGCCTAAATCATTTTTTTGGTGTCCTTACAAAATAGGGAAAATACTATATTATACAGAATTAATAAATTATTGCAGGATTAGCAATCGGTGACATTGTCAACTGCCTCGATGCAAAGTCGTTGTTACGCCTCCGCCTACAACTAAGTAATTCTTCCAGCTTTGTAAGCACTGTGTGTCCAGTGTGTCCATAAGTTTAACTTCAATTTGGTGGACTGCGTTGAATGAACATCAGACACATAAGGATATCAATTTAAACCCCCTCACCCCAAATCCCCTCTCAACCGAAGCAATTTTTTCTTAATAGACAAAATGTGGTGTTGTTAACTGGTGTATAAGTCCCTAACTCAGTGTAAAAATGTTGAACTTTCTGACACACATGGCTGTGCTCCCAGACACCATGACGTCTTCTGACACACTATGACGTGCTCGGACACACCACAACTGACGTGCTCTTACACATAAGCCGTATTTGGTGATGGTAGACGTTAAAAGAAATCCGTAACCAACTAGAACGCGAAGGTCGGTGGAGAGGGGGAGGGGGAGTGTAATAACGTTAAGGAAAATAATAACCAGGGACCGGTCCCGTTGGACTTGTGTGGAAATTGATAAAAATGACGGGGGTCCAAATGAAATTAAAAAACCCAATCTCGTGAAGCACTAAGTTAGAACTCCGTGATTGGGATTCTGCCTGATTAACCGCTGCTTGATGGCCAGAAAACCCCGCGCGCTTTTTTAGGGATTGGACTTTTAGTTTTTGGGCTGTGACCCAACAGTTGATAAGGGAAGGGTAAATAGCCAGAGCGGGGCGGTCGTTGGTGATTAGAGATGGGTTGGTGGCAACGCGCCGTGGTCATCACGGGTAGGATGGTGATATGTGGACAATGTGGTTTATCAAATGTTTATGTAGTTTTTAAATGCAAGTGAGATGATTTTATGTGGTTGTTTTATGTCGCGATGTCTTTGTTCTGTCATTAATAAGTTTTTTTTTTTTTTTTTTTGTGAGCTTGCACGTTAATAGCAACGGCTCGTTACCTTAGCCCTTAGCAACTTAAACTGCAACGTATGCCGGAGAAGTGCATGAGCATGGCCAACAACCTGGCCTACACCGTCAGTGTCCAACACTCGACACGAAGTCGTCGGATGCACCGCTGTATTCATTTCGGCAGTTTGATCACTATGTTGAATGGCGGGTGTTGTCCAGATTAGAGTTTAGAACTAATCTGGGTCACCAGCCTCTGGAGATGGTGACCTAACTTCCACCATTGATAGCTAATCTGGGTCACCAGCCTCTGGAGACGGTGAACTAACTTCTAACATTGATAGCTAATCTGGGTCACCAGCATCTAGAGACGGTGACCTAACTTCCAAATTTGATAGCTAATCTGGGTCACCAGCATCTAGAGACGGTGACCTAACTTCCACCATTGATAGCTAATCTGGGTCACCAGCCTCTGGAGACTGTGACCTAACTTCCAAATTTGATAGCTAATCTGGGCCACCAGCCTCTGGAGACGGTGACCTAACTTCCAACATCGATAGCTAAACTGGGTCACCAGCCTCTGGAGACGGTGAACTAACTTCTAACATTGAAAGCTAATCTGAGTGTCCAGCCTCTGGAGACGGTGACCTAGATTCTAACATTGATAGCTAATATGGATCACCAGCCACTGGAGACGGTGAATTAACTACTAACATCGATAGCTAATCTGGGTCACCAGCCTCTGGAGACGGTGACCTAACTTCTAACATTGATAGCTAATCTGGGTCACCAGCCTCTGGAGACGGTGACCTAACTTCCAACATCGATAGCTAATCTGGGTCACCAGCCTCTGGAGACGGTGACCTAACTTCTAACATTGATAGCTAATCTGGGTCACCAGCCTCTGGAGACGGTGACCTAACTTCCACCATTGATCTGTTCTGTTTGGTTGTGGCGTGCACACTTGTGGTGGCTGTGAAGAATTCCCCTGCCTGCACCCCTTAGTCCTAAATGTTGTCTTCATGTCACGATAAATCAACAACAAACCCAACAATTCGTACATTACTCTATACAAAACTCTACGAAACTAAAAGAATATGCATAAAACATGGAAAAGCGTAGGATGCAATGCTCTTCTTTTTAGCGACTGTAATACATAAGATACGAAGTTAAGTTTAACTAACAACTTAAAACTTTGCTACAAATTTAACCAGCCTATTTCTTCCTGTTACATGTTGCAACAACAACAAAAAATAGCTCACTCTGTTGATCTCTCGCTGATTACTCAACTTTGAAAACTCCACAAAAAAACAAAAACAAACAAAACACCGTTGCTTTCTATCATACACTATCCCTAATTGAACACTAGCCACAAACATATTGCAATATTAGATTATTATAGTAATATAAGATCAAATAAGCTTGTTTTCTGTGTCTACCTCCCCCTACACCTAGTTTATACTTGATCCCATGCCATTGGAAGTACGAGTGCCTCAGTTCAAACACCCACGCGCTAGAGGCCTCTCTCCGACCAGCTGTGCTTACATACACTTGTACACTCGATCCCCAAGCTTTATTCTTGGTATTTTACGAATTTAAAAAAAAAAAGTCTTTAATTATTTCCCATGATGTCTAAAAATAACAAATGAAGACAAGGTCAAGGACACTTGCGTTAATTGCAAGGTGGTCATCGTCATCAAATCTAATCTGCTCTTTTTTTTTTCTTTCCTTTTTCTTTTTCTTTCAAGGGCGTGTTCTGGAAATGAATGCTCTCAATGGCAGCTCTGAGTAATTATACATGTTCAGGGCCCACGCAACCAAGTTGTGATTGGTTTATTTAAAACGGCACGTTAAAGGCATGGATAGTTTTTTGTAAATGAAAATGATTATGTTAGAGCAACTAAGTTAAATATAGACATGAATAGAAAAAAATGATATTCATAAAAAGTGAAGATAGCGATGTGAAGGACTGTAAAGAGACATCAATTCGGTAATAGACTCAGGGGTGAAGACAGGTTCAAAAATAAAGAAGAGGAAGGAAAGAAAAAAACATTTGGAAATATTAGGATAAGGACTCGGAAAGTAAAAGGGGGATAATAAGGTAACATGATAATGGCGGATAAGTTGAAGGTATGAGAAACAGCCACACAGACTCTCAAAAGAGAGACGGGTATAGTCACGGTATAGATTGAAAAGTAATTAAAGAGGCTGCAAGTGCATGACATAAAAGATATTCTAGAACTCGAGAAAAGAATTGCAGAACTGTAATTAGCGTGGTTTAAGTGCAGACAGAAAGAACAATACTCAAATGTTCAAGGATTCTGCAGAGATACAAGAAAATCAACTGTGTTTAATAAATACTTACAATGTTTTGTGAATGGATCATTTCGAATATTGCAATGATAATTATTTACAAGATATGTCATGAAATCTATGTAGGTGAGACAGATCGTCGGCTGGAGGATCGGTTCAGAGACAGTGGCGTAGCAAGGGAGGGGGAAGGGGATCAAAATTCAAAAGTCCCCCAAAGGAGTGTCCGAACATTTTTTTACACATTAAATATTACGCCACAGCCATACATGCAGAAGCCCCACTAGAGGCCAAGCCCCCTGGCCCCAAATCCCTAGCTACGCCACTGTAAACACCAACTGCCCTGTCTCTAAGCACCTCCAGATACTGCAGTTACTAGCATTCTATAATGATAATAATAACAACCCCCTTTCAGACCATGAAGTAGCGTTCACAAGTTTCATTAAGCCGCTACTTACGAGCAATTTTTAAAAGCACCTTTGCCCATCTTCTTCTTTTCGCTCTGTGCTTTTTCATTAAAATCTTTAGTTAATTTTTCAATCCTTTTTATGTATTTTATAATCTAAACTAGTTCAAAAGCCTGCTGAAGCTGGCAGAACGAAATCCCACAGAAGGGATAACAAAGATATTACCAAATACTGCAATAGAAAAAACCACGTAGCCAGTGGCCTTTATTGCCATGAAAAGACACAGTTGTAGGTAGTGTATTCCGTAAAGCTGCTTCCGCAAGACATTCTTGTTCCACTTCACACAGCATTTTGCATGCATCTGCAAATGGATTGTTGTCGGTCATGAATGAGCTCAGGAGCGCCATGAGATCGCGGTTGCATGTAGAGTTAGGTCACATTTGCATCCTTTGTTCCGAAGCTTCATCAGGATCAAGGATATACAGCTGAGCAAATTGACGACGATCATCATTGTCAGGATGCAGAGCCCCAGATCTGTGGTAAATCTGTCCGTGGATGCGAAAGCAGTAGGGCCCGTATCCGGGAGGAGGAGCGACTTTAGCACCCATTGACGCAAAGGCTAAGGCGCTATTAATAGACCTGATGTTGTCCATGAAGTTTTGGGAGTGCTCGTGTTCCCCCGTCATGAGCGTCCTCAGTAAAGGTGATATGCGGATGGGATCTAGCGTCACTTTTCCTTTCTGGCAGCACGTGGTAATAATTTGTCCGCAGGATGTTCGCCAGGAAAATGTTTGGCCCCGCAGAATGTGCACAGCAATTGTAAATTGCCACAAAAATGTTGCTGGACGTTGTCATTCATGAAGTCACTTCCGGTGGCTCCATCCAGATGAGGTGCAGGTACTTCCCGGAGTGTAGCTGACTTACGTCGTTTATTAGTGGCTGCTACTTCCCGTCTACGGGACCGTTGTTCGTCGGTTTCACTTGCTCTTCGAATGCGATCTTGTTGTTTTCGCGTTTCTCGTCGCCGGGATGCCTCCTCGTGTGTTTCTGTTCTTCTTCGATTCCTGTTATGTTCGTTTCTGCGACGTTTTCTATCGGCAATTTCGGCTTCATCGAATGTTCTTTTTTCGAAGGTTTGTAAATTTGTGGAGTTGAAAAAGAAATAATAAAGCAATGCGAACGTGACATTGACGATGGGTACAGGCGTAGGAGAACGGTGTCATACCTTGAATGCGGCGCAGCAATGCAGTTGGCAGTGGGTCAAGAACCGAAGACCGACACACCGTCATCAACCGGTTGGTGGTGACTTACATCTTGATTTATAACGGAGACAAACACGCATAGGCTGGTGGCCGATGTTAGACTCAACACAAATGTGTGTTTGTGTTTACACAAATGCTGACGTCGCAGGTTCGTGCGTTGTTTCGGTAATTGACGTTCTGAGCTAAAACAATGACGTCATATTATATTTTTTTACGGCGAACATTTTAAATTTATTTATACTAATTTTGCGCGCCTATTTTGCGTGCCTTTCGAGCACCTTTTCGCGCGCCTTTGGACGGGGAGACACACGCATACTTAGGCGATTATGTATTAGATTTAATGTAAATACCTGCGTTCATTTCTTTGCACTAACGAAGACATTAGCGAATTAGTTTACTTGTGTAGTGGTCTATTAATAAGGGTTCAGTTTATTGTTGTCCTCACATAGTTTGTTTGCTTCTCTTGTATATTATAAATGGACGGAGGATCAGGTGGAGATAGAGAGAATGTAAGTGTTGTAATAGATGGGAACATTGTAAGCTGAGGCGTCGTTAGGGTTGGGGTCACCCGGGCGGCAGCTGATGGTGTCAACCCCTCACAACTTGTATGTTGTCAAGATTCACATTTGAACCTTAAAAAAAATAACATTAGAATTTTTGTTTTTAACAAGCTGACAATCACTGTATCTAAAATGTGAGTATTGGGCACACATAAAAAAGTAACATTAGAATTGTTTTATCTAACAAGGTGACAATCACTGTATCTAACAAGGTGACAATCACTGTATCTAACAAGGTGACAATCACTGTATCTAACAAGGTGACAATCACTGTATCTGACAAGGTGAAAATCACTGTATCTAACAAGGTGACAATCACTGTATCTAACAAGGTGACAATCACTGTATCTAACAAGGTGACAATCACTGTATCTAACAAGGTGGCAATCACTGTATCTAACAAGGTGACAATCACTGTATCTCAAAAGATGACAATCACTGTATCTAACAACGTGACAATCACTGTATCTAACAAGGTGACAATCACTGTATCTAACAAGGTGACAATCACTGTATCTAACAAGGTGACAATCCCTGTATCTAAAATGTGAGTATTCGGCACACATAAGAAGGCGTGGGTATGGGCTGGGGGGGGGGGGGGGGGGGGGGGGGGGGGTAAGGGTAAGGATCCCACACTCACTAGATGGGCCCAATGTTCCACAATTTGAGGACCTCTGGTCTAGTTGGAGCGATCTTCTCTGTCGATGGCCATTGGGTGGTGTTAACAAAACAAAACAAAAATCTAAAAAAAATAATAATAATAAAAACTCTCGATTGTTATCCTATTTAAACTCACTGTGGTCCTATTTATACTGATCATGGTTCTATTTAAACTGATTGTAGTTCTATTTAGACATAATGTGGTTCTATTTAGACAGAATGTGGTTCTATTTAGAGAGAATGTGGTTCTATTTAGACAGAATGTGGTTCTATTTAAACAGAATGTGGTTCTATTTAGACAGAATGTGGTCCTAGCAAAATATAAATCTTATTTTCTCCCCGTCCTAAAAAATGTTTTTAACAAATAAAAAAAACTAAAAACAATCCTGAAAAATTCTCCTCAGTAATAAAACTAATTCCTAACACGACCTTCACCCAAGCCACTACCGCTTGCTCTTTAACCCAATTTCATTCCCCCCCCCCTTTTTTTTAGCGTTGCATCTAGAACTCACTAAAGAATGTTCTGAATCTGGTGCACAGAATTGAACAAAATAACAAAAAATAAAGATTTTTTTAAGGGTTGGGATGGGGCAGTTAAGGGGTGGACGTTGTCTCTTTAAATGGGTAGGGGATGCAACACTTTTATCCCCCCCCCCTTTCACCCTCCCATCCCGAGAAGGTCTGTGTCTGAGAGTGTACGTGTTTCTTCTTTAAGGCACCATTCTTTTTCTTTTTTTTACGAGGGGCTTCCCTATCGGGTGAGGGTGAATTAAAAATAGGATTATATCTGGTTGGAGGGCGCCTATCGACCCACCGCCCCCCTGGGCCATTCATCTTTCATTAACGTTGACATGGGTTAATCAGGAGCTTTGCCTGTTGCGAGATGGAATAAAACCCTGTAATAGAGGGGTGGGGTGGGGTGTGTGCACGGGGCAAGGGTAGGGGGGTTATGGTGTCTGGCCTTATGGCATACTTCTGCCTACTATATAAGTGGATAGCACACAAACAATATATTGTGTGGATAGCACACAAACAAAATATTGTGTATAGAACACAAACAATATATTGTGTGGATAGAACACAAACAAAATATTGTGTGGATAGAACACACACAATACATTGTGTGGATAGAATACAAACAAAATATTGTGTGGATAGAACACAAACAATATATTGAATGGATAGAACACGAACAATATATTGTGTGGAAAGAACACAAACAATATATTGTGTGGATAGAACACAAACACTATATTGTGTGGATAGAACACAAAACTATATATTGAGTTGATAGAACACATTGACACTATTGTATCTTACATTGTAATATTATCTTATCTTAGATATACAGACGCTCCTTCTATGCAGAAGATAATTGCGTCCACAGACCATGAGAGATGATCTGTTGGCAAGTGATGCAGCGGTCACAGGCCACGGCTATAGGGGTTCCACGCATTACCCCAACCGCCTAACTATTGTCTAGTTAGGTACCCATTCGGAGCTGGGTGACTCGGGGACTCCTCAGGCCCCGAGAACAAATCCTCACTTTCGTGTGGATTCGAACTCGTGACGATCAGTATGACAGTCGAGAGCGCTACCTCTCGACCACCACGTCCCACGTCCCATATTGACACTACTGTAACTTACATTGTAATATTGACACTTATGTTTTCTACAGGGAAATATTTTTTGTATAGTACATCATTTCCCGTCCTGTCATCAAATGCTCGTCATTATAAATGTGTGTTCCTAAACTTCACAATCTTATCAATTGTTGGCCATTGTCTAAATCCTGTCCATGTTGGCCATTGTCTAGATCATGTCGATGTTGGTCGTGGTCTAGATCCTGTCCATGCTGGTCGTGGTCTAGATCCTGTCCATGCTGGTCGTGGTCTAGATCCTGTCCATGTTGGCGATTGTCTAGATTCTGTACATGTTGGCCATTGTCTAGATCCTGTCCCTGTTTGCCATCGTCTAGATCCTGTCCATGTTGGCCGATGTCTAGATCCTGTCTATGGTGATCGTGGTCTAATCCTGTCAATGCTACACACAGCCATACACACAGCCACACACAAAGTCATACAAACAGCCCCACATACAGCCACACAAACAACCACACACACATCCACACACACAGTCACACACACAACCACACAGCCACCCACACACACAGTCACACACACAGCCACACACACACACACAGCCATACACACAGCCACACACACAGTCACACACACAGCCACACACAGCCACACACAGCCACACACAGCCACACACACACACGCTTACAGAAAATGTGTACTATCATAAATGCAGACAAAAAGACACATAATTAAATAAATGTGATATAAATATACATACAATCACACAGACATAGACACACATGTTACATACAATCACACAGACATAGACACACATGTTACATACAATCACACGGACATAGACACACATGTACATACAATCACACAGACATAGACACACATGTTACATACAATCACACAGACATAGACACACATGTACATACAATCACACAGACATAGACACACATGTACATACAACCACACAGACATAGACACACATGTTACATACAATCACACAGACATAGACACACATGTTACATACAATCACACAGACATAGACACACATGTACATACAATCACACAGACATAGACACACATGTACATACAATCACACAGACATAGACACACATGTTACATACAATCACACAGAGATAGACACATATGTTACATACAATCACACAGAGATAGACACACATGTACATACAATCACACAGACATAGACACACATGTACATACAATCACACGGACATAGACACACATGTACATACAATCACACAGACATAGACAGACATGTGACATTCAATCACACGGACATAGACACATGTTACATACAATCACACGGACCTAGACACATATGTTACATACAATAACACAGACATAGACGCGAATGTACTAACAATAACATAGGCATAGACACACATGATCACACGGATATAGACACACATGTTACATACAATCACACAGACATAGACACACATGTACATACAATCACACGGATATAGACACACATGTACATACAATCACACAGACATAGACACACATGTTACATACAATCACACGGATATAGACACACATGTACATACAATCACACAGACATAGACAGACATGTTACATTCAATCACACAGACATAGACACACAGGTACATACAATCACACAGACATAGACACATATGTTACATACAATAACACAGACATAGACACATATGTTACATACAATCACACAGACATAGACACACATGTATATACAATCACACGGACATAGACACACATGTATATACAATCACACGGACATAGACACATATGTACATACAATCACACAGACATAGACACACATGTTACATACAATAACACAGACATAGACACACATGTTACATACAATCACACGGACATAGACACATATGTTACATACAATCACACAGACATAGACACACATGTATATACAATCACACAGACATAGACACACATGTATATACAATCACACGGACATAGACACACATGTATATACAATCACACGGACATAGACACATATGTACATACAATCACACAGACATAGACACACATGTTACATACAATCACACGGACATAGACACACATGTTACATACAATCACACGGACATAGACACATATGTTACATACAATAACACAGACATAGACACATATGTTACATACAATCACACGGACATAGACACACATGTATATACAATCACACGGACATAGACACATATGTTACATACAATCACACGGACATAGACACATATGTTACATACAATCACACGGACATAGACGCACATGTACTAACAATAACATAGGTATAGACACACATTATCACACGGATATAGACACATATGTTACATACAATCACACGGACATAGACACATATGTTACATACAATCACACGGACATAGACACATATGTTACATACAATCACACACTTATAGAGATATAAAGACACTTTCCAATTTACACCCACAAAATCACACACCCAGCCACACACAGCTACATACAGCTACACACATACATATGCATATACAAACACACACATACAGAAAGATAATGAGAGAGAAAGAAGAACATAGATCCAGCGGCTGATCTAGGCCTACGACCTACGACCCACGACCCACGACCTACGACCTACGACCCACGACCTACGACCAACCTGTGTCCAACATTTTAAAAAAATGAGTAAACATTTAACATTACAGTCGATCATTTGATAAAATATTTTTTTTATAATGCTCATAATACTTTCTTCACATGTGTTGGTTTGAAATGACATGTAAGACTTCTGAAAATAGGAAAATATATCCGTGAAGACACCAGCATATGGGATCTGGAGATTTAATTAAAAAAAAAAAAAAAACAACTTTTCATACTAAAGTTTTACGCTATTGTTTTATGTTTAAATTCCTTACATCAACTTCACCGACGTCTCTCAGTCCGTCCGTCCGGTACGTCCGTCCGTGAGGCTGACGGAAAAACACAAGTAAAAGAAAATGACCAACTTTCCGTCATGCAATCGAGCTGAAACCTTACGCAAAGACTCACCTAGCAATGCTTTGTATCAAAATTTGAGATCGATCGAATGTACCGTAATTAAATTAACGCACTTTTAGTTTATGTTTACGTAAATGAATAACACCCGACTGTTGTTTACATCCACAAGTTTGCTGAGTTCACTCAGATGATCGGTTACCACACCCCTACCCCCGCCCGTCCCCATTTTAGAGCATTTCAGTCTGTAAATGTGTGTTTTAATTATGTCTCAGATATAAAGGATTTATAGTCAAAAACTTTGTGTTTACGGGTTGTTTATTTTATTTTTAGGTTTGGGAGAAGTTGTGAATTTGAGTTGAATGAAGAGCAAGACCAAGGGGATGCAATGCATAATTTATTTCTAAGTGAAGCATTTTGATTGGTTATACATCTTGTTGGGATATAGTTTTCTGATTTCATTATGACAAAGATTCATCAGCTTTTACGGTAAAATTATTGCCGTCTTTATACGTTGTTGGCAGAGCAATAGATTAATACATCACCACCGGTGTAACCCTAAAAAAAACCTTCATAATTATTCGACACCTGCATGATGAGCGTGTTTCCCCTGTAAAGTAAGGCACGTGATCCTTCCTGACCGACCAATGGTCCGCATACGTTCATTGTATTTTAGAGATATATTATTTACAGATTTAAGTTTCTTATATAGGTCTTACCATTTTGATTTATCTTTATTACTTTATAATATACTTTATAATGGTATAATAATTTTTTATACCATTGAATGTCTTTGATTGTCTATATTATATAAAAATCAAAGTATGTCTGTATATATGTGTGTGTGCGTGTGTGCGCGTGTGTGTGTGTGCGTGTGTGTGCATGTGCGTGTGTGTGTGTGTGTGCGTGTGCGTGCGTGCGTGCGTGCTTGTCCTTTATAGCTGACTAAACCATTCATCCGATCATCATGAAAATTTTTGAGACTGTTGAGTACCCTTCCGGAATGGTAACTGGCTACTTTTGTTTCTCCATTTAACTCTAAAGGGGCGCCGGGGGCCCTTAATATCAATTTTTGCTTATATGAGCTTTATAAAAATTAGTTTAAGCGCTATCTACTTGATAAATTGATGGATCTTAACCAAATTTTGTAATTATATTCTTGATAGCTAATATTAAAATACCAAAGGTAGTTCATCTCCTAAGGGCCGCTCTTTTGGGGCTGGGGCCCATAATACCTGTTTTCGTAAACCATTAAGATTTTAGTCCCCAATTCAATTATTAAAGGTCTTGACAAATAATGATAAATGTATCCAATATTATCCATATTCAAATGAACAGATGTTTTGAACTTTATATCTTGCCCTGAATGGGTCCTGGGTCCCCTAATGTTTTTATTATTTTTTTTTCTTCTTATATTAGCGATATAAAATAGTTTAAGTACTAGCTACTTGGTAAATTGATGGATCTTAACCAAACTTTTCAGGAAAATGTTTAAGATATTTTGCCCATTCAAATTTTAATGGTCTTGACAAATAATGACAATATATATGTTATCATGCAAAGTGAAATGAACGGGTGTTTTACATCTTGCACTGAATGGGCCCCATCATGTCATTTTTTAAATTTTTATTTATTTATTTTTTATTATTTTTTTTTGTTGCTTAAATAAGTTTATGCGTTAAGTTTAGTGTAAAAGAATTGATCTTAAACAAAATTTTTAAATAAAATCTTAGTAGCCCATATTAAAATGCTATAGGGCACTGAACTTCTAATGTCAATTCCTTCTGGGCAGGGGGCCCCAAATGTCTGTTTTTGGTATATGCTTAACATATTTTCCCTTTTTTTTAAACAATCTAGAGGAAAATATTAATGATGAAACAGAATTAAAATTAACAGCTATTTGAAATTGACAACTTGCACAGAATGGGCACAGGGGCCCTTAAATGTCATTTTTTCCTTATATTACCTTTATAAAAATTAGTGTTAGCTGAAGTTACTGAGAAAATAACGGATCTTACCAATCTTAGTACATAAAAACTCAAGAGTCTATAAATAATAATTATAGGGAACTGAACTCTTTATGTTCATTCCCTCTGGTAGGCGTCCCCATATGTTTTTGTAATGCACGTTAATAATTTAATTCCCCAATCAATTTTACACAAGATTGAGAAACATAGCTTGATTACAAATTATCACTCATTTTAGAGCCTGGCCCTTTAATGTCGTTTTCTTCTAATTTTTGTTTATTTTTTTTTTATTGTTATAATTTTTTTTAAGGTTTTAAATTATTATTTGATTTATCTATTTGCTATGAAACTTGGACTTTTTTGCACACTTCCGTGTAGGTTTCTAGCATAATTGTTTTTAAAACATATCACTCATTGGATTCTTAAATAGTCATTTTTACTGCGATCGTTGCAACGCACGACCGGTTCTGCTAGTTAAGGAATAAAATATAACTATAGGAATTTTTTTTATATATACATTCAAGGGCCTCTAGTGGTTTAAACCGTTAAAGAGTGTATTGTTTCACAGTGGCGTAGCTAGGGGGGGGGCGGGCCGCCCCGGGTGACACCATCAGGGGGGTGACATCAAAGCCTAAAATTTTACGTTGATTTTATGTCCGAAAAAAAGAGACACATTTTCTTCATCTAGAAAGGAATACAATGAAATAACGTTAAAAGCGAAAAATTTTTATGACGAAAAATCACTTAACTTACATTAATAAAACAGTCCTAAAACACAAACTAAATAAAACAAATTATGGAGAAAAAAAAGAAACAGCCGCACCAGAGAGATCTTCAAAAACGCTGGCGGTGTGTTATGTTTTTAAAGATACCAAGCAAACTGAGCTTTGAAGTGTTGACAACGTGGACGAATCCCACCCCCTCTTCCCTCCACAAGAGAGGGGTGGGGGCGTAATAAGATTTTTCAATTATTTTTTTTTTTAAAAGTTTTTTTTGTTGTTGTTATTTTTTAGAGGAAAGTTATGAATTTAATGTCTTTGAAGTTAATATTTAAAAAAAACAACAACTAAATATTTGTTAAAGGCGTGCAAGCATAGATATCCGTGTTATATATAGGTAGTCTGGTTCGTAGGTCCCATCACCATCAATGTTCCCTTTAAGTTTTGAGTTACCGCGCAGAAAATTTCAATAGGTGAAAAATTAGAATTTCTGCGCCTTTGTCATGAAAGTTAGTAGCGACTTTATTTCTTATTCTACCCGGAACTCAGTCACATTCTTTGTTAAAATTCAATTAAGAAAACAAGTATAAATGTCCAGAATCTATCTTCCATCTCTCACACACTGCAAACAGACTTTAGCAACATCATTCAATTAATTCGTCTATAGATAATACAAGAAAAATATCAAGCACTCCCTTTAAAATAATAAAAAAATATTTGACACTGGTTACTAGCCTTGGAGCAGAACAAATATTTTGATATCACTCGCCGACAACTTACAAAAAAGACTTTGATGTCATGAACAAGCCGGTGTGATATTTTAATCAAAACAACGAGAGTCCTGTTGGGGGTGACAGTGTGGTGAAAAGAGTGTTTTGAAATAACAAATCAGTTTTTCCTGGACAACTAGAGCTGATTTGTTTTTAGAAGACACTGAAAGTCAGATGGCTTTCACGACACTTTGCTTCACAAGCATTGTAGAGAAATGACATACAAGCACTGACTGAATACTGTGAAGAGCAGGCAAGTTTGAATTATGACCAAGTCAATAAATATAGTTTAAAGGATCTCAGACACTAAGACCCACAGTTTCGGACTGTTCATGAAGTATTTGCAGAACTTGCCAAATTAAGCAAGCTGTTACAATTGAAAAATCTAATGACTAGGAAGGCATACGAGTCTGTAAAAGGAATTATCAATAACCTAAGAGGATATCACCTTGGAGAAAATGTTCATTGGTCTGCGGAGGTTGCTAAAATGTATTCAGGCTGAAAACACAAATACAGTCCTTAAATTTTTTGAATGTCCGAGTTTGCACTAGCACTCTCGATTTCTTGAAAGCGACTTGATACTTAAGTGAGTATTTGAGTTTTAAGCGTTAATCGACATGTCAAATTTTAATTTTGAACAAACATAACTGTGTGCCCTGTTTATAAATACAAAGTATTCTTAAAAGCTATGAAGACATTGTGGAGAAATTTATGGATCACTATCGTAATTTAAGATTAGTGCTCGAAGAAAATAATAAAATGTAGGTTGATTCAGACTTTCGATGAGGTGATTCAGTTTGTCATGACTGAAGATTAATTCAGCGACATTGCCACCCTGTTTGATATTTGTGCTGTATTTCTTGCATCGAGCGCTCATTGCGAATGTGGATTTAGCCTAATGAATTCTAGAAAAGTATAGCCTAGAAATATGTTGTAAGAAAGAGTTACATTTAGAGTTGCTTATGAGGATTAAATCTTGTTAGAATGATGGAAATCAGATCAACCTTGACAAAGTCTATAAAATATGGATCTTGTTGACAGACGGACACTATGCAGTGTGCCCCAGAATAGATTAGCTGCATATGGGTATGTTGGCATTTGGTTACTTAATGAACATATAAATGTGTATTTCTGTTCAGCGGAACAGAAGTATACATTTATAATTATTGTTTTTTTTTAAAATTAAAATCTACTAGTCTATATTATTTTGATTTAAACAATTGTTTTCTCATTTAAAGTATATCGATCAAATTGATGCATGTATTTTTGGGGAGAAGCCAAAAATGTGTACACTAAAAATGGTAAACTGTTCAACTTTCTGCTGCTCACAAGTTTTTTTAATATTATTTAGTACAACAACCGGTAAACATTAGAGAATTGGAGAAAACATTGACCCCCACTGAGCTGTTTTGTGCTTACAAACGCGGGTCCATAAAAAAATATTACGCGTTATTCCGTATTTTTTTTTTTTAATTGTTTTTCATGGGGTAAGGAATTGTTTTCTATATTTCAAATAATTTGTATGTCATTAACTGCTTTTATGTTTCGGGTGATTGGCGGAAAGAATACGCTTTGTTGTGTTGTAGGGCGAGCAAGATGCTTAGGAGTTAGTCTTGATATTTACGCTATTTTGGTTATTTACACACCTCTCTCTCTCTCGCTCTCTCTCTCTCTCTCCTGTTTTATGTTGTTTTTTTTAAAACTTATTTTTTCATGTGATAAGGAATTGTTTTCTCACGTAATTTAAACGTAATTCACTAGAGGGGAGCGAGAGGTGCTGACCTCACCGGATAAAAAAAAAAAAAAAAAAAAAAAAAATCTATTCCCTTTATTTGGCACTGGAAGACTGAGAGGAGTTCTATGGATTAGGAGCCGCGCATAAATGACGTCACGTTCCTAAAAGGGGGGGGAGGGTGTCACGCATCTGTGAAGAGAGGGAGGGGTGTGTTTAAAAAAATTGAAATCACCTCAAAAGGCACAACTATAAATTATAAGTAAAAGTTCTATTTAAATATTTGATTGTTTACAATTTATTTAATGACGTTTTGTATGACTTCATGCGTGTTATTTACGATATTAGAGTGTAGACTTGCACCAAATAACAATTTATTTGACAAAAATTAATTTGCCACATGATAATTTTCATTTAGAAGATACGGAGGTTTTTTTTTGTTTTTTTTTTTTNGGTGGGGGTGGGGGAGGGGAAGGGGTTTCAAAGCTTTGTGACGTCATGTTGGAAAAAGGGGTGGGGGTATAAGTTTTTGTGACAAAATATGACACAGGGGGGTAAAAATCGGCAAAGTCGCGTGACGTCATTTATGGACGCCCCCTTAGTCGTGAAGGGGTCTCACCATGATCTACCGCCCCGGGTGACACCAACCCTAGCGACGCCCCTGTTGTTTCACATTAAGATAAATGGGAGGGGAAAATATAAAGGCCGCCCTTGGCAGCACAGTTCCTAGCAAGCCCACCGCCTATTACAGCCTACTGCTAAATAAAAACATTTCATAAGAACTTAAGTTTCATGATTTCAAATCTACTTGCGATCTTACAAGTCTTTTATTTTTATTACTATTTGTTTTGTTGTCTCGCTAACACTTCTATTTTTTCATTCTCCTTCCCACTAATTACATCACTTCCTTTGTTCTCACGGAGACAAGGTTTCGAGCGCAAAGTCTCACGAATTAAATGGCGCCTCACTCTCAATGAGAAGATGACAAATGAAAGAATGACAATTATTGGCCAACCAGTTGATCTGGTAAGGCCAGTTGTAACAGTTAGTTTCATGTTTACCAACAGTGGGTCTGGGCCTGTTAGCTTATTAACGCTGAAATATTGTTTTTATTTGATTTAGAATTATATATCATCTGAAATCTTTCAGTTTTGTTGGTTACAGACGCTCCTTTTTGTTTGTTTCTTTTTTATTACTAGAAGATCATTACGTCCTAATTTTATCAATGGTTTATGTATGGACTTGCATTTTTTCCATAGTTTTGATTGCTGATATTGAGTTAGTAATCCTTGCTTGGAAAAAATCCCAGTTCTCTGACCGCGCCGCCATTAGCGGCGGCCATCTTGTTGCTATGGCACGTGACCGCCGGAAAAGTAGTGCGAGCCCCGTGAATTTAGAGGGGTAGGGGAATCAGGGATTCTAAAATTTCGCAGTTTTTTTAGCTACCCGCCAATTAAAAAAAAAACAGGAAAAACATAGTAGGGGGAATAGGGGTGGATGGGGGGACATTCTAATATTTTAAGGGGTATTTATTAGCGTTAGTCCTAAAAGCAAAATAGTTTTAAAAATGAAGAAAACAATGGGTACTCACCGATCAGGCATCGGAATCACAACAAAGGGGAGGATACACTTTTTAAAATCCTTTTTAGAAATTCACCCATTAGATCACTACTGCCACAATTAACATTCTATAGCTATACCTAACCCAAAACCTAAAATCTTCAATTTTCCGAAATTCTAAAGCTATACCTAACCCAAACCCTAAAACCTTCCATTTTTTATAACACAGTCTCCATTTTGCCAATATTTACCCAAAATTTAACCAAAAAATGGCTACTTACTAATGGAAACGCACCCAGAGCAAATGGTGAACAAAAAAGCCCGCCAAAGAATTAGCAGCAATCCTTTCTAAATGAGCACAGCAAATAGTTCTTAGAATATACTCATTTATACTTGGGAAAAAATGAACAGGAGAGCCCCCCCCCCTCTCGTGGCACATGAATACAAATCCAATAATGATAATAAACAAATTATTTACATTTTATAGCAAGGGGAGGTAATAAGTAAGTAAGAAAACAACAAGATTCAAGGGAAACAACTATCCTTCATAGCAACCGGAAGAGACGCGACGCTGTGGTCAGAGTACTAAGCTTTAGCCCTTGTTTGTTCAGGCAACCCATTTCACGCCATATTCCAGATTGAAAAAATTTCTTTGGTACTGATGACAGATGTATTGCCTCCATAAGTGTCCTACAAGCCTCTGACATCACTGTTATATATTACATGCCTGTCAAATAGGACGGGAGCATATATTGTAATTTATGCCTCAGTCCATTTTCAAGAGACTTCTGTTGTTAGTTTTTAATCGTTTAAACCAAATTATTCGCCTGTAAAGAGGACCGACGGTAATTTTTGTCGGTAATATTTTCTATCAATAATTTCGGCATATTGTTGTTGTTTTCATAGTTTAGCATTGGCAGCTTAAGGATATTTTTTTTTATAAAGAAGACCGAAACATTTCAAAGCAGTAACTTTAGTACAGCTTTTCTTATAGATTAGCCCTTGTAAATAAAATCTCCACCTATAAGCTTGCCCCTTGCACTTAGTATGAACAGTTCTCATATTATTTTACGTTTTTTCTTTAAAAATGTTAGTAAAAAATGCCAACCTCAAAATACTTTAGCCATCCCCACCATTGCTACCCCTTACCCTTCACATCCACTCCATGAATGTCTTAAAATTATACCTTGCATCTAAACTGTTTTTAACAATAAAAATAGAAATATTTTATATTCCCTAGGTATCACTTTCCGTTTGAACAATTTTAAAAAAAACAAGTAAATAAAAGTTTGCTCCGCCCATTGGACCAGTGATCAACATGACACACCCATATGAACCCTCCACGTCATCTGAATGTCAGCCCGAACCACCTGATGACAGCGCCGAGGTTGACGCCCCTAACAGAACTGTCCACGACTTGAATGCCTATATAGAAACGTTCACATCGGACGAAGGATCTCCCTTCACCAACGGGTACGCCATGTGCTTGTGGAGGTCTATGGGCAAGAACACCGAGAAAACGGTCTACAAACTGATTGATATCATCAGGGCGAAAGGTGGCAAGTGTACAAGAGGTGGGCTTACTTACAGGCTCAAGCGATTACAGAACACCGTCTTTTTTGGCAGGAAAAATATCAACAAGGAATGGACCAGTCTGACCAACTTGATGAACGAGATGTTTACACTGCCACAGAGCAGACCAAAGCGCAGAAAGACTCCGGCCCCTGACAGCTACACAGACAACGCCTCCACCGGGGATTTCTTCGCGTCTTTCTCTCAAAGAATGGACGTCAGTGACTCCTCCGCGTCATCCCTTCACAATACGGTCTCCTCTAAGTGGGACTTTTTTGGTGTCGACTCTCCTACAGTCAATTACAAGACTGGCGGCTCTCCTTCGATGGAAGTCAACGATACTACGCTTCCTAAGGCGTTGGTCGCCGAGAGTTCTCCGAAATTGGAGCAATTTACTGATAACGCTTCGTCCGTGGATTTCTTTACGGCATTCTCTCACGCAGTGGATTTCAGCAGCTCCCCTACACCGGCTCATGGTAGTGGAGCCAGGGCTCCTATAATGCATAACAAAACACACCGCGCATCTCCTTCGGACTTAGCTTCCATTCATGTTTTTGCCGACGACAAAGTTACCAACAACAGTCATCAAATGAAATCTTTTACGGAATCCTCCCAGAAATTTGACGCTCACCTCTCAACAACGACGGATCTGCAAAGTGGGATCGACCCTACTCTGCAGTACAGAACAAATGACTCCACTAAGTTGGACGACTTCACAGCCGAAGATCCTGAATCGGAGCGTTCTCATGGACCTGTTTGTAGCATCTTCTGATGCTCCGACATTTGGGCTCCAGTTTTTTGGAGTAACCATCTGTAAACGTTGATTGACCTTTTTTTGGTTGAAAATATATAATTTGTTTCTTTATTTACTTACATCTTTCTAAAGATATTTTGTTTTATTTAGCTACAATAACTTTTATTAATAAATAACCAAGCATATATATTTTTTTAAAATTTAACTAAATTTAAATGCTAACAGTCGGTCAAGTTTACTCACAATGATCAGAACTGTGGAGATTATTGTATTATATATTGATAACTATATATTCATTTTATTTATTATCAGATATACAGCATAAAATATTGATATTTCTCCTTCTATTTACCATTGTGTTCTCATAAGCTTCAAGGCAAATTTAAAGTCATAATTTTCAACAACAAAAAAAAAATAATAATAATTATTTCAATATTTAATTTATAGTATCCTAAAATGATTAGATTTTTAAAATTTTCGCTAAGGATACTGTTTATTTTGATATACAAACACATTTTAATTAACAGTTTACCTTTAAATGAAGCATTCTTTAATATTATTTTTATTAAAAGCTTATGATAAAATCCTTTTTGATCATCGTTATTTTATTGTTTAAACATGGTTTTTAAAACGTTCTTTTTACTTCATCTTCGACAAGTTTATGTATATTTGTTATTTACTCGCCTGTCATTTTGTCCAATTGAAACATTGTTCGTGCACCTTCGTCGGTAAATAACCGCCGCATGGGGCTCTTTGGCTAACTGAGTCAGTTGCCGGAAAACCACGGCTTGCGGGTCGCATCAGGCTCTTTAGCTACCTGATTGAGGCTCGGCCATTAATCATTTTGACTGACAGGTGCAAGGTCAAAGTCTACTCAAAAGTTCATTTCCTATGAATCTTTAGACACTTTTGTCAATAATATTATTATTAGTTATTAATAATTTTACTAAATATACACGGCTCTTGACATGCTGTTGAAAGCTCTCCACAGAATCTTTACATACTCTTGACTGAATATTGACACACTCTTGACTGACTATTGACATACTCTTGACTGAAAAATGACATACTCTTGACTGACTATTGAAATACTCTTGACTGACTATTGGCATACTCTTAGCTGGCTATAGACAGGCTCTTGACATACTGTTTTCAAGCTCTTGATAAATTTTTCTCTCAAACAAATTTTAATCGTCCTTCAATTTTTAAGACTAATGAATTCACCAACCACTGACCTTAGATCAGTGGTTCCCAAAGTGGTCCCTACGGACCCCCCCCCCAGGGGTCCACGGAACCGTTCAGGGCGTCCGTGGAAACTTAAAATTGATTTGGGGGTCCTTGAACAACGTCAGGGGTCCGCGGAAGGTTTAATATGAAAAAAATAAAATTATGTGTTAATTATTTTTTTTACGGAAATCAAAATAAAGAAACATTAATACTGTAGTAGCGGTTTTTGGGTCCTGAGTAAAATAAAGTTGTTTGACCTAGAAAAAGAAAAAAATACTACGATATTTCCACAGCTGTAACCAATCAAAATGTTCCAAGCTTAAGGAACATTT
Source organism: Radix auricularia (assembly GCA_002072015.1). Lineage (NCBI taxonomy): Eukaryota > Metazoa > Mollusca > Gastropoda > Lymnaeidae > Radix > Radix auricularia. Next base: position 509,294 of record MUZC01002371.1, on the reverse strand, counting down.
AATGAAAATCCCTAGCGATAAAAAAGATTCAGATTTTTTTGTTGAAGCAGTCTAAGAACCATATTTGAAAACACCATCCCTTTAACAGCGTAAAACGCAAGGGACAACATCAAAGCGAGATGACGATGGACTGCGTGCATCTATTAATATTTCTTTATTGATGCAAAGTCTGGAAATCCACACAAAATAGGTGATGAACTTATTTTACCAGCTGTAAGTGAGGTGATAAACACTGTATTGCACAAATCAACTTGCGACGTCACAAAAACAATTCCACTCAGAAATAATTCAGTCCAAAAAAAGATTGACGAAACGAAATGGCTCAGTGGGTTGAAAATTCTTTATGTGAGCACTTAAAAACATCTGAATTTTGTGTAGAGCTTGACGAGTCCACTTTGCCAGGAAACGAGGCTTTACTTTAAGGTTATGTAAGATTTGTAACAGAAGAGCTATTTTGGCAAGAACTGTTGTTTGCGAAACGTTTTGAAACAGATATGAAAAGTGAAACGTTATTTACTGAATTAAAAAAGATTTTACGATGAAAAAGCTATACTCTTGACTACTATCATTTCAGTTGCTACTGACGGAGCTCCGCAATGTTAGTAAGATACCGAGGCTTTCTAGTATACTTTAAACAAACTGTACCACTATGTAGAATCTATGTTCATTTAGTGTGTCATTCATTGACATTAATTAGTGCAAATATCTTAGTGAACGTCTGAGTGGGTCACTAGATTATGTCATTTGAGCAGTTAATAAAATCAAAAGGAATGTCTTCAATGAGATATTGTTTGCTAAACTTTGATGGAAAATGATGAAGACTATTATTGTTTACTACTTCACACAGAAGTACGTTGGTTATCTAAAGGTGCATGTTTAAATCGATTTTATGTTGTCTTTGATTCAGTGCTGGAATTCCTGGAAGGCAAAGACAAAATTTAATTAACTAAAAAAATGACAAAGCCTTTATGACAGATTTGTTTGCCAAATTTAACGAAACAAATTTGAAACTACAAGGTAACCAATTAAATTTAATCAAAACTAAAAGCGTAATATCTGTGTTTGTTGCAAAACATTTTCTGTGAAACAAAAATTCGGGAGAGGAGAATGTTCTCAGATTCTAAATCTCTTGAAATTGCAAAATAGAGATGAAGACTTGCTCGCCTACTAAAATACTATCAACACTTAATGGCTCTTCATGCAGACCTGAACCAAAGATTTGAAGACATTCTTCACTTAGATATTTCCGACTGGGTGTTGAACCCTTTTGCTCGGGGACAAACTAAGATAACAGACATGGATGAATCCATACTAATAGAGGTGCAACTTATTGATATTGAATTATCAACAAATGAGGAACTTAAAACAATGTTTGAACAAGGACCACAAATACTAGATTTTTTAAAAAAAGATCTAAATTTATATCCTGCATTATTGGTTATTGTACAAAAGTTGTTGACTGCTTTCCCGTCTTCCTATTCGGTATAATGGTGGATTCGGTGCAGTTTTGAACCTCGTCATAAACAAAAGAAACCGGCTTGACATTAGTGTTTGTGGGGATTAGCGTTAGTTACTCACAAACATTGACCCGGACATAAATACGCTCATAAGATTATAAACATCTCATCATGTTCATCCAAGTCATTCATTAAGGAAAAGAAATTTAACAAAAGTTAAATTCAAATAAATGATTCGTCAACAAAACGTTGTTTTTTTAATAAGTGAATTTGTATAATACACATTTAAGTAGCTTTTTCACTTGGGGGTCCGTGGGCACGTTTGACTATAAAAGGGGTCCGCGGGTAAAAAAAAAAGTTGGGAACCACTGGTGTACATGTTACTACAGTCAAAACACGTTCATTTAAATTTTTTTTAAAAAAGGATCTTTTAAAAATTAACGTCTTTTTCTTTAAAGTTACTTTCAATCCGAATGCATCAAAAAGTTGGTGCTTTTTAAAAACTTTTAAATATGTATGAAGCAAACATTTATTTATAAAGGGTATTTCAAAGACCTTATTAGTTTTTAAACTTTGGTTAGGTCCGTTTTGTTGTGATGTGTTCATTTAGTTTTACCCGATTGGTAGATACAGATCGTGTGAGTGTGTTACCCCAATGACAGGTATAATATTTTTAATAAATAAAAAGTTGAAAAAACAAAATATGTTTTAAAAAGATTTGTTTTATTATTATTAAATACAAGTTAAAGCACACTTAATTTTTTTTTAAATGTTCAAAATGCATTGAAACACATTAGCAACTGAAGAATGTGCAGGAATTAGTTTCAAATGTATTAACTGAAACCTCGTTTAACTTTCATTCAAATTTAAAATGTAAAGATTTACTAAAAATAAATTTTGTGCCCCTCCAATAAATGTAGGTGAACATATCTTGAAATAAGTCTAAGTATGACATTTCTAGTAGAGTCAGCGTTAAATCTAAGATACATATGCATGGTGCGCTTTCATTTACTATAGATACCATACTTTAATGTCCTTCAATTACGATCAACATCTAACAGAAATGTATCACATTGTACGCGCTCAAAACGCAAGTGTATCTCAATGCTTCGATCTGTATCGCAAAGCACCAGAGTAAATTAATCTCTAACTAAATGTCAGATATAATCGTAATGGCAGTATCAATTTGCTTAAATAAAGCAACATTTGTCAAGCTTTAGTTATAATAAGGCAAATATGCAAATTGAAACGTATGTGCAAATTAAGAAATCATCATTATAACAAAATAAAACAACTCTAATTTGTGAATTATTTATTATATTTCAGCTGTACCCCAAAATTAAAAGGGATGCTAATGTGTATATAGTTGTCATATTATATAGCTTTATGTTTGTGTTTCCTTTTAAGTTATCAAGTAATTTCCAACCCTAACTTTCATTGCTAACATGGCAACAAAATTATTCACCAATGCATCAACAGCACATAACAGGGGATTTAATATCAACATATTATTTTAACATAAAAAATGAAGACATTATTTTTTTTTAAAAATTCAGCATAATTTACTTCCGTATATTTTAAAACTTAGTTTTTACTCTGAGAGTTGAACTTGACTTCTGCCCATTCACATATTCCACATCCGATGCTAATACGATGACTCCCTGAAATATAGTTTAAAATATGTTTATGAAGACCGTTATGTTTAAAGACCAAACACACATTACTCCTATACATTAATACTTAAACCGTTAGCATCCCCCAAATAAAATCGCTTTTTGGAGATTTTGTCGAGGCGAATTGTTTCGACATTGCCATTAAAATTAATTGGAAGCTTATTAAAGAGCTGAGCATAAACATTGCATACAAGTTCAGAAAACATAATTTCATTGTTTCCATTGTAAGATGTAAGACTACAGACCTCCTTGAACTTGGTCTCATTTTAGAGAGATTATTATTTGTAGATATATATATATATTGTATCATTTGTGTTTATGTTTTATGAAAACTAAACGGAAGTCGCTTCTCATTTTACCTTTGGGCGAAGGCTGTCCCTGACATTTTTTTAACAGAATGGACAAACTGTCTATGTGAAAGAAATCATCGTCCTAATTATTTATTGGCTCTCTAGAGCAAAATAGTTTATGCGTTAATTTTTTCCCTTCTCAATGTTCTTTAAGGTAAACATTATAGGCTCCATGGGTTCCTAACAAACGGAAGGAGAACTATTGTCTTCCTTAAAAACCATAAGCAGAAAAAAAACAGTAGTCTCCCCTACATTTTGGAAACAGAGGAAAAACTAACTAAAAAGTAACCACTAGATCGCAGACTTGTCAAGTCGCAAGCACTGGATATATCATTTGTAAAACAACAATTAAAGGCCGAACAAACTCGTGAGATATTAGTAAGTTTAATAGCGGCGCCATTGATAACTTTTGTTTGTCCGTTTACTTGGAGTCAAACATTTGGAACGCCCGATGGGTTTGTTGCCATAAATAGCCCCTTGTCACCACCTCAAACCTTTATAACTAAAGAAATGTTAATGTTTTGCTTACATCAAGAAAAAGTAACTTGGAATTTTGAAGTCTTATGTTGTCTGTCAAAGGCAACTCAAATCCTTTTTTAGCCATTTCTGAAAAAATAAAATGAAAAAATATAAGTAATAATGCGTTTGTTAATTGCGCGATATTAAGTACCTGGCAATAAAGGAATTTTTCCTGCAATAAGGGAGTGAAGTAGTGGATGACTATTCTTTCGTAAAAGCGTCGTAAAGGAAATACGTCAGTAATAGATAAAAGATTAGATAAGATAAGACATGTTTAGCTAACTGCTGTCTGTGTCTACATAAATTAGAAGAACGGCGTCCTTATTTACAATTCGTTTCCTTGATAGCTGACTCTGATTTGTGTAGAAGGACGTTAAAGCAGATTTGTTCTCAGAAATAAGTTGCTAAAAATAAACGGCGTCAAAGTTTCACACTCAACAACCACACAGCCAATAACTCAAAGAAATACATATTTTTATTTTCTTAGTGATTCTATTTAACTCCTTTCCACTCACTCCCTCCCTCAGTTTCTTTCCTTCGCTCACTCCCCCTCTGTCCCTTTCTCTCCCTACCTCTCTCCTTCGCTCCCTCTCACTCCCCACTCTCTACCTCCCTCTATTCCTCCCTCCCTATCTCTTTCTCTCCTCCTCGCTCATTTCCACCTTCCATCCTCCTCCCTCGCTTTGCACCTTCTCTTTTTCCTTCCCTCGCTCCCTCCCTTTCTCTCCCCCTCTCTCTCTCTAATTCAAACAAAGTACATAAACAGTTTCCTTACTGTTAAATGTTGGAATCACAGAAGTGTTCAACGCGATACCAAAGATGAAGTTCAAGACTTTTTCCTGTGGGAAAAAAAATTAATAAAGTTATATTTAAAAAATTCGAATTTAAGTTTTTTTAAAAACAATATCTATTTGAAATAGCAATATGAAAATAATGTCTTCAATTCTATGTTCAATTCTAACATGTTCATGTTATTTTCAGTCAGTACCTTACAAACATAAATATAAATACTTACATTGACTTGCCCAACAGCCGAGTCAACGACACCAATCACAAAGCTGGAAGAAAAAACAACAACAATCAATTGTAAGAACACAACTTACAGATATGTGACGCCACTAGATTTAATGCCACACTGAAATGTTCCCGTATACCGAATTCTCCTCATCCGAAAAGTGGCTCTACTGTTTATGTTATGTTACTTCTCTCTTTTATTTAATTTTTTTTAAAGTTATGGCATCGGGTTATGACCCTTTCAGATGCTTCATACAAAAAGGAGCCATATTTTGTTATTTCTATTGTAATGGTTTGTGTGTGCACATAAGAATGTTTCAAACTGATTAACACCATCATCATTGGAAGAGATGAGTTGAAATGTTGAGAAAAACTAAAATGCGGAGATGAAATTTTACTATAAAACGTTGAGATGAGCTGCAATTATTATTTCTATAAATAGAAATGCATCATCTCTTGAGAGCTTTGAGATAGCATAATGTTACAATAAGTGTGGGTAGCGGCAACTTGTTACTTTGGGTTTCTTTCCGTAGTAAAAAAAGAAGTTCAACTATTTAAAAAAAGTAAGCAAAGAAAACATAGTGTTTGTTATGAATATAATTGATGAGCTTTAAACAACACGTAGAATGTCTTGATAGAAACTAAAATAAACTTCATCAGCTCTTGATTGCCAATCCCACCCCACCCTCTCTTCTTTTTTTCCAAAAATGTATGGAGGGAAAATGAAATGACCATTACAAATAACACTATCGAATACAAACCTGTTGTTGTCAATCTTTCCAGCCACTTTATCGTTAGCGATGCTTGCGTCCCCAGTCAGGGACAGACTCTACACCGAAAGTATACTACATTATTATTTTTATAATGAATATATCGTAATGATTTTAACAAACTTTCTGCAACAAAAAATATTTATAAATAATAATAAAATATTTAAAAAGACAATATTCAAATATACAAAAACTCAGAATAAATAATTATTTATTTATTTCTTACAAGTGAAAACTTGTTTTAAAGTTTCAGAATTCTTCCACATTAACTAGTGGTTTCTGCTTCAATGTTTGATTGCTTGTCCGAAAAACTTTGGAACGATTTTTAACCCGCTTCACCGTATCATATCGAACTGAAATTTGGCAGGCAGACTTGTGGCGACGATAAAAATAAGGTATCAAAATTTCACATCGATCGCATGTAGTGTAATTAAATTTAGGAATTTTTAGATTGTCTCTATGCATCTCTATTTACAATGTAAATGTTTCTGCTAGTCTGTCACGCAGTGCTATTATATTGACCATACTTTTATATTTTCCCAATATGTAAATGTTTATGCTAGTCTGTCGCGTGGTGCGTATTACATTGAAAATTATCAATACTTTAATTATGTCTCAAATATAAAGAATGTATAGTCAAATACGTTGGTTTTTTACGTATTTTTAAAAAATCGACTTGCACATAATTCTTTATAATTTTTATGCTTACTTGACTGAGAGTCCTAATTCTTTTAACTATACATACATACATACAAAAAAAAAAAAAAAAAAACAACAACAACAACAAACCCAACACATTCAATACATCGTTTATTTATATGTACTACAGGAGGCTTTTACTCCTTCACTATCTTTGTAATAAACCTGCGGTGTTAATTGGATACTTTAAATATTAAAATAGTCCAGGGATTTGAATCAAGCGTTGACAGACGTACATTTAAAAGGGAGAAGGATAAGCACTAATTGGAGTTTAATAAAGATGCATTTCCTCGTGTGGCTAAGCAGTCCTATCCTTGAGTGGCGGTCTTTTCCACACGAGTTCTATGCTTCCCAATATTTTGGCCTCTCTCCTAGTAATTCTATCTGTAGCCTCCTCCATCCTTCGCTCCTCGGCTACTATGACACCCTCTTTAACAACAGTGGGCCACGTAAATGCTTTGAATTCCCAGTCACTTGTGCGTATTCTGGCTGCTTTCATGTCTCCCTGGCAGACATCTTTAAATCAAAGACGCGGGCGACCTGTCATCCTCTTTCCCAATTTCAGTTCTCCATAAAGGAGGTCCTTGGGTATACAACCCGGGTTCATTCTATTTTACATGCCCTAACCATCTTAGGCGTCTTTCACTAAGGATTGAGAACATGTTTTGGATATTGTCACTTATTGGACACTTTGTGATGCCATCGCCAAGGATGCGACGTAGGCGGCACCTCAAGTGGAAGCTATTAAGCTTGCGCTCATGGAATGTATAAGTGGTCCATGTCTCGCTTCCGTATCACAGCCGTTATGTTTAGCCAGACCCATTTATTTAGTTTAGCCATTGTGACAGCTGATTGGCAAATGCTGTTGTTTATTCCGTCCTCGATGGACAGTGAGTTGGAAACCTTGGACCCCAAGTAGGTGAAGCTGTTCACAATCTCCAAGTTTTCATCGTTGATATTGATGGTAGTAGGAGAACATATGTATAGACCGCCTGTAGGTGTACCATGTCCGGTTTTTCTGTCAGGGTTTACTCCCTTGGCCCTTCCCGGGTAGCGGGTGTAGCCGCAAGGCAGCGGAGGTTTTTGAAGTCAGAGTTACCTTCTCCTTAATGAACTACCAGCCAAGGTTAACGAGCCTCATCTACCTGAGCGAATGGTTTTGAGAAGCCAGTGAACCACCTTAACCCTTTCTCCTTGGCGTCGCATATGTTTATATGTGTACGTGTATGTGTGAGAGTGTGTGGCTGTGTGTATGTGTGTGTGTGTTTGTGTGTGGCTATGTTTGTGTACCCATCATAGAATTTCATGTAAACCACAACTAAAACATAAGGAAAGCACACTTTTTAAATTAGAAATATTTTGTTTTGGGGGCCAGTTTTAGATGTTCAACCTAACATTTGTGACCTAAAGTTGTTAATTAAAGTCTCCCCACTGATTTCCTGCCTAGGGATTTCTTAATTTACCATATTGAGTGTCAGCAGATAGGCCAACTGGCCACCCGGAAGTCTGGCCACCATTCTCAGGTCACCACTTAGCGACAGACCGAGTCCTTGGTTGCTTATCGTTGCCATGGGAACGGCTGTAGAGTTGATCTGTATTTCAACCACAGCATTGGGATATTTTTGTCCGATCTGAAAATGTTTACGAAACACATAAAAAAACAAGGAAGATTATTTCAAAAACAAAATTCCCGAGGTAACAAATTATAATGGTATTTCGGAATGTCTTTGTTGTTTATTTTCGAAACGTCAACTCAATGAAATATTCTAGGGCTTTTTACGATTAATTTAAATTTAAAAGTTAAATCTTGAAAAATTAAAGATTAATTAATAGTTAATTTTTATTAAAGCCAAAATTAAAACTAATTGTGCCATAAGTAATATTTATTAAAATTACTCGTTGAAAATCGAAATTACACTGGAATGTCTCCTTATATGTCATCTTTTAACCAACCACATAAAAAGACAAGTGATTATTGAAATTATTTGGTTCAAGCGATGAGTGGGCCTAATTGACAATATAAGGAGCCGAGCTGGACAATAGTTCACATGGAACTGGGGTGGCTGGTATGTACAAAATGGCCTTGGCAAGGAATGACAATATCAGATATTGGTATTCATTACTTTTCCGCCAGTGTAAAGGGTTTTGAAACGAAGTAATTCATGAGAAGAGATGTCGTCAATTTCGGTGTCTGTGTCAGGCTCCATTAGCTTAATACGCTTTTCATCAGGTTTGACAAGTATGTGAAGAGTTAGAACCATGGTGGACAATCGATTTCTCACAATGGATACAATAAACTTTATCTACATTTTAAATATTACCTTCAGTCAATAGTTTGAAACCAAAATGTTCGTGTAATCGTCAGAAAATGTGTATATCTTTATCGGCCGCCATTTTAAAAAAAAAACTTTTTGACTTCGACTACATTTATAAGTAGCCTAATGGGTCGATTAATTTTAAAAATAAAATTTAATAGCAAAAACTTAACGATTAATCGATTAATTAATCTTTAAAGCTTGCGGCCCTAACATATTCAAGATCAACTTCATATCAACATAAGGATATCTTTTTTTTTAAAAAAATCACTTATATGGAGGTTGACAAGGGTTTAAGTGTAACTAAGGGGTGGGGTGGGCATAAAGTTTAGCCAGAACTGTTTAGTCCACATAGCAAATTCAATGAGTTGCCAGATAAGAGTGTTTCATTTTGGTCTGCTATTTTAGACTATAAAAACCCAGATGTTCTCATTTGACATAGATCTTCCTAGGCAGATGTTTTACACGTGTAGATGGAAAAGACATAAACAGGGTAAGGGTTAGCCTGGCAGACGTAACAAAACAGTGAACGTTTCGGGAAAGAGCCTTCCTTAACGAACAAACAATACACAAATAAAACGAATATAAAAAAATAAAAAAATAGCTGAAGTCCAATGAGTCAATGAAAGTAAAGCAGGAAGAGAGCAGTGCGAGCCTATGTAGGAAAGGAGAGAGTGGGCAGGCAAAACGACTACCTCGTTTTTATTTTTTATTTTCATTTTATTTGTGTATTGTTTGTTCGTTGAGGAAGGCTCTTTGCAGAAACGTTCGCTGTTTTGTTACATTCTGTCAGGCTAACCCAGGGGCGGATTAAGACTGCACGGGGCCCCGGGCTGCAATCAAAGGGGAGCCCTATCCAGCCAGCATGGTTTAAAATAAAATGAATTCTAACAACTAATATAAGACTGTAACTCAATATTAATAATGAAAAAAAAACGAACACAAAGAAATAACTGTTCGCCGGTATGTTACAATTGAGTGTGAAAAGAAAGAAAAAAATTATACATTCCAGCTCTGGAATCGATCCCAACACCACTTGCATGACAAGCCTGTGCTCTTTGCACACGGCCAAGGAGCTTGTCTAAATTAAGAAATTTTTTAAATATAAACTATTAGGACCATCAGGTCTGAATCGTGATAAGTTTGATAGATAATATTTATTAATTTATTTAATTTATTTTATTTTCAAGGGTTCGTGCAAACATTTGTACACTTTTATTATAAAATATAACAATTTTGGAGGCCCCCAAACTGTCGGGGTCCCCTGGCTTTAGCCCGTTCAGCCCCCCCCTTAATCCGCCATAGGGCTAACCCTTACCCTGTTTATGTCTTTTCCATTTACTTTTTTATGAGCCTGATTGCAGTCTCAACCCCAGTTTGTTTTACACTTGACATAGATCATATTTTGCTCACTGGTCACTGGTAACATAAATTAAATTATTTCTACTGTTGTTCAACAATGACTCTAAATAAAATCATACTCATATTTAATGATAGAATGTTCACATATCAGTCGTTACCTGGGGTATGAGAGCTCCAATACAATCACTCTAAATACAATCATACATATATGTAATGATAGAATGTTCACATATCAGTCGTTACCTGGGGTATGAGAGCTCCAATACAATCACTCTAAATACAATCATACATATATGCAATGATAGAATGTTCACATATCAGCCGTTACCTGGGGTATGAGAGCTCCAATACAATCACTCTAAATACAATCATACATATATGTAATGATAGAATGTTCACATATCAGTCGTTACCTGGGGTATGAGAGCTCCAATACAATCACTCTTAATACAATCATACATATATGTAATGATAGAATGTTCACATATCAGCCGTTACCTGGGGTATGAGAGCTCCAATACACTTGATCTGACAGGTGGTGTTGAGTAGAGACTTGCTGTCATCGGGAAGCTATTGACGGGGGACATTTTAATGACATTATTCTTTACTAAAGCTTGATAATTCTTTTTTTAAAATAAAAATTAGACTGTAGTTTTCTTATTATCAGTTTCTGTCATTCCGTTAAGTGCACCCCCTTCTCCTCGGATTCATAACGCCCATCACACACCCATCATTCTACTACCCCACCACTCCCCACACACACAAATTGGAATTCTTGAACTATTTTTTTTAAAGAGTTGGACCTTAAAGGATTACACAAACTCCATAAATATAAAATCACCCAGGCACACATTTATAATAGAGTTACAATTGCCCTGCCGCTTAAAGACGGGATTTAACATTCAGACCAGAGCACCGAGACTCGAGACAGAGACTCTCTACAGATATGTGTTCGTTCAGACGTTACATCGTTCTGTGTCAGGTTGTACACCAGGTATCCGTAACGCTGTGCCACATAGGCGAATGTTGCGGCCGTGTACTCCGTCAGCCAAAGGTACAGCATGCTGCTGTAGTCTCCCCACGCGGGGATCGGGGCCGGAGAAAACGGACTTTCCCTCTTGTCGTCCTTCCAGTACACCTCTCCCTGGAGAAACATAACGGGAATGCGTTGTCGTCAACAGTAACCTAAATATTAAAGAATCTTTTCTAACATTCATTTTGGCGGCCTGTGTCTCATTTTTCTTGTAAAGAAAACAGAATTTTAAAAATGCAATTCACTAAATATTGTGTCGTTGTCATTACATTTTAAGCATTCATCAGTTTTATTTATCAATGATAACACCAAGCCAGTAGTTGGCTATAACATGTTTGTCCATCATTGGGACACTAATCAAACCGATAGGCACATCTTAGTTTCTCCGCAAAGAAACTTTTAAAATACATTTAGCAATTCCCTAAAGCTAATGTTTGGGTGTATTTTTTTAAATGATAAATCTGGGAACTTTTTTATGAAAGGATTGTCCATTGAATTTACCCGATGTAAACTTTCCATGTAGTCCTGAGTAAAGGTGACAGGGGCCAGCAGTCCATAGTCCAACAGGAAATGGTCAGCAATTTCAATGGTGACTGAAAGATTTGAAGAATAAATCAGAAGAGAAGTGATAAAAACAAATGTCCAAGAAATGAAATCATCATTCAAAAGTTCAAATTCAAACCTTTATATTTTTAACGATGTCAATTGTTACTTCCCACTTGTCACAAATTGGCGTTTGAATTGTTCATCTCTAGCAGCTTTCAGTGTGTGTCACATCCTATCCCTCCCCACTCACCCACTTAACCAACTGCTAGTTTGAACCCTCCCCCCCCCATTGTGACCCAATGTCCATAAACCAACCACTCCAAATGCCTGACAAGTTCCCATATGTTACCAATAACTACCACTTAACATGTTCCAGGTGTACCACTTAACACGATCCAGGTGTATCACTTCTCACCTTTCATCTGGGCCACCTGCGCCTCGGCGTCTTTATTAATGAGGTCTTCAACCATGTCGCAAAGCTGAAAAAAATAATAACTTCAGAATTTTTGTCAAAACTTTGTAACAGGAGAATTAATATTCGAGTCGGAATTGTTTTCTAAAAGTAATGATACATTCAAATCGGTCACTAAAATAATTGTCCATTCATTGACCTACATTAATACTATTGGCGATGACACCATCCAAAATTCCGCTAAGCAGATTCCAGAACCAGGCACTGCCACCGTGGAAGTCGAGACTGACCCCTCCAATATCAGAGTCACAGTTGAGTGCTTTCAGTAGTGGACGGTTGGCTTGGTCAACGCCTGGATTGTTGTTGTTGTCAAATATAAGGAAATGATTGGTTGGCAGAGTTATCTCAAAGAGGGAGTTAAGTTTGTATAACAAAACTCAATACATTGAGATAATATTAAATAAGAAAAGTTTAATGAATCTAGGATCGTCATAAGAGCAATTAATTGCCCCCCCCCCAACCCAAACATTTTCTTTCCAACTAGCATAGAGATATTGTAATGATTGACTTACCTAAACCCACTGTGACGGATACTTTAACTTGAGACACACCAACTAGCATAGAGAAATTGTAATGATTGACTTACCTAAACCCACTGTGACGGATACTTTAACTTGAGACAGACCAATGTCCACTGATCCACTATCTGAGATGGAGAATCTGGAGAAGATGATATTTCTTTTTTTTTTTTTTTGGTAATGCGAATCTACAATACTACTGTGGAGTTATACTATCAAAATGTTATCATCGTAACCAATTTGCAATGAAAATCAAATAGCGGACATAGATGACCAATCAGCATCGCCCTGCAATCCCCTTGTTTATTTAAGTAGACCAATTAGCATTTCTTAACTATCTTATACAATGGTTAGCCGACCAATCAGCATTTACCTCCAACGTCGTATCACATTTAGTCAACAAATCAGCTTTCACTTACATTCCCATGTCGGCCGTAGCTGACCAATCACCGTAGAGTTTAATTCCGAAGTTGTCCAGCGTCCATGTGTGTCCATCAAGTCCAGAGTTAAAGGTCATGGAGCTGGTAGGGGGATTGTCCCCCTTGTTTATAATGCTGGAGTTTGGAAAATGGAAGGAAACAATTTCAATAGCGCGCACACACGCACACACACTCACACACAAAGATAGACATACATACACATACCCTCACACACATACACACATAGATAGAAATACCCCTCACACAATCACACACTCACACACAAATAGAAATTTCATTGTTAAATGTGTTTAAATGTTATAATGTTCTTTTAAACAACTTTGTTTTTAAAACCATCATCTATTTTGTGATTACATTGCTATTTTTTACGCTGATACGACATGCTCTTGCGTAAATGTAATTTATTGCGTTATGTATTCAACTCATTTTCAGTCTTCACAATTCCCCCTCCCCTCCCCAGCCGACGCAACCTCGGATGTAAATATTAGGCAGTTTTACAATTAAAAAAAATTTTTTTAGCAATCAATTATTTCTCTTTAGATTATTCTATAATATTTGTTCCATGAACTTAAAATAACTCGTGTGGGGAATGGGGCGGTAGTTTGGTAGTTTTCCTGACTCCACAATGTCCACAGACTTCTCTTTATGGGTAACACAAGTTGGATATAGTTAATATCAAAAACTAATTCAGAAAGGATTGTTATTGTTTAGTTGACGTAGTCTTACTTGACCAGGCGATAGCTCAGAATCCCAGAAGATCCAGAAATGTCCGGAATCTTGAGAGTTGGCAGCGCCTTGGCAATAGCGTCCTGGGCTACAGTGTTGGCTGTTGAGTGGAACAAATCACGTGATTATGTCATTCTGTAACAGTTCATCTATCTGTCTTATACCAACGGTAGGATTGTCATTTTGTAGTTGTCCGTCTGACTTAATACTAAAACAGCTGTAGGGTTTTGATTCATAATTATAATGTACTGAAACAGTTTTACGATGTACCGATATCAGTTTTATACTTAAATATTTTTTTGGAACTTTAAAAAAAATTATGATGGATTTATAAGTAAATGAATCTCAAGTAAATGAATCTCAAGTAAAAATTGAATCTCCTATTGTTTTGTAAAATGCCATCCTTCATTTACCTGAATGTCACCAATGTCTCAGATTTTGTTTAATAGCATAGCATTAAATATATCAATGTCAGTTAAATGTTTCCTTTATTAGTAATCTTAATGTCATATTGAGGTATACACGCTGCTCTTGGTGGTATGGATTCGACATTGTAATTGTATTGATGCCATTAATAAGTAAAGCGAGCGTATGACAATTATTAATATGAAATATAATAGCCAAGGGGCCGTCCATAAAGTATGTAACACTATTTTGACATTTTGTAACTCCGCCCTACCCATGTCACAAATCTCGGACCCCTCCCACCTAAAGTACGTCACACTTTCGAAAAAAAAATAATTAACCAAATTATTAATATATAATATAAATGACCGTGCCGTCACACATGGCTGAACACTCCCCCCCCCCTTCTGGAGCGTGACGTACTTTATGGACGGCCCCCAAGAGAAGTATTAACCCTTACCATAATCCAAACCTTTTTTTGTGAGTCTCATTCTGAGCCCAGGTTCAGTTGTCAGACAGTGACCAACGGTCAGCATCAGAAGAAGTATTTGGTACAAAGAGAGCATCTCGTTGTTTGTGACCAAATAATCTGTGTTTGAAGTTCAAAACAGTAAATTTAAATTTCTGTGAGTGATACATTATGTGCTGATATTATTCTGCTTATCAAATAATGATTTCATTTAGTTAGGAATTGCTCTATGTGCTGAAAGTGAGAACTTGCAAATAGAAATAAACCAATTCCTTAAAAGTTACACCTTTAAAACTCTCGATTCACTGTATGAATGTGAAACATCTTTAAAACTGTTCATTTTGCCATGTAAATGTGAAACACCTTTAAAACTCAATTCCGTCCTATTTAGATGAATTTCCAACTTTCCCATATTTTATGACGTAAGTACAATTTAATAGAGTAGACCATATGTGACTTATTTTAATCAATGTTTAATGTAAATATTGGTGTTGATCTCTGCTGAAATGTTAGACAATAGAAATACAAATTCTATATTTTATTGTAGGCTGAGTTCGGCTCGAGTGGTGGCCTCCGTCTGTCTCTAAAGCCTTTACTATAATATAGCTTTGTAAACATGTCGGTAAATTATCACTCAATGATGATTGAATAGAATAGGGATATACTTTGCTACAAATATAACTAGGCTTTCTAGACCTGCAAGGAATACCACCAATGAGTTTGATATATTAACAACACATCTAAGGTAAATCATAGATCGTAGGCTCATCAAGTCTGTTAGTCACATGTAAGATTAGAAATTAGCTTTATTATTAGAGGACGACAACGTTTTGATAAACTAAACTATTTATTAAAGTGACATTTGAGGGTGTCACTAACCAAACAAAATAAGTCATTTAAAATTTCCATCACCGCGATTTTTATCAAATAAGCAATAGCGTTCTCATTGTTCAAATGTTTAATACTGAGAAAGACCGACGCGCTAAACTTGAGTGAGAAAAACGTTTCTATCAATCCATTAGACCAGATGGTATGGTCCACTAGTTTTAAGGTCAGGCGGCTAAACTAGAACGTGAAATAGTAACACGGTGGGGGCAACAGAAGGCTTACCAGCAAACTGCGCAGCACAGTAGTGTGTTGTTGAATGTTTGGTAAAAAAAATAAAGGCATGCAGTGTGTTCTCTTCTTCTGCTGGCTTTAGAATGAGGGCGTTACTCCGAATCCAAACGAACAGAATCCATGCTTGAACCAGGATGACAAAAGTCAGAGAGTAGTTCCAAATTTTGTATACTTCAGTCTCAGTTCATGCATATGTCTCTAACTTAAAACACGACTCCTAGTCTTCACAGGTCATACTAACCATTTGTGACACAAGAGGAAGGTAAAATATTTATGTCATAAGTGTAACTCAATCTATACAGTTTACAAAACACGTCAACAAGGGAATTTCCGAACAAATGTCCCATATATATATATATATATATATATATATA
>MUZC01002371.1:475742-487301 GCA_002072015.1 Radix auricularia | reverse complement strand
TTAAGCTACTGGCAATCACAGAACGTTCAAAAAACGTTTCCGTTGCTTGCACCATTGGCCTTAGATATATTGACTGCACCAGCTTCGGAGGCTTACGTGGAGAGAATTTTTTCTCTTTGTGGTGATTTGACTACTGGGAAAAGAAACAGAACTAATCGGAGTCTAGAAAAACGGGTCTTTCTCAAGCTGAACAGTCATTTGTTTTGACGCTTAGTCTTCACTCTTCAAGTGAACTGTTGTTACTTAGTTTAGTTAGTTCAGAGTTCTAGGTCTTAGAATGAATACATTTGTTTTAATTTTGACTAAGTTTTTGGTTTCTTATTATTATTACGTTTTTAGTTGTTGCTGTTTTTTGTACATGCACTGCAAGTCTGCTAGTCTACAACATAGTCAAAATTTGAGTCTTAGCTTTGGCACATAACACAATGTGATAGTGTGACTTATAATGTGACAATTGAGTGAATGGACTCAGTCTCAGTACACTGAGCTGTCATCTCTGTGACTACTATATTATTATGCTTCAATTTGTTTCAACAATTGATCATGAACAATGATGTTATTAGTTATTGGTGTTTACAAGACTAAAACTAAAAGTGAAACTAAAATGTATAAGACGAAAACTAAAACTCAGGTGTTTTAGTTTTAGTCGACGAAAACTAAAACGAAAACTAAAATTGAGCTCAAAACTAAAACTAGACTAAAACTAAAATTATTACAGAAAAAAACGAAATAAAAACTAAAACTAAAATAGGACCTGGGACTAAAACAACACTATGTCTCAGAGTCAAACTCCATTACTACCATTAGCTTTATACGCTTTTCATTTGGTTTGATAAGTAGGCGAACTTTATCAACATTTTGAACATGCTGCAGTCAATATTTTAAAACCAAAATGTTCGTGTAATCTTCAGGAAATTTATTATTTATCAGCCGCTATTTTTTTTATTTTACTTTTTGACTTCCAATTATTTTTAAGTGATGGGTCGAATAATTGTTAAAAATAATTTAATCCTTAAACTTTTTAAGGAATTAAATAGTTAATTTCCGCAGCCCTTGTCAATACTAATTATTAGCCTACTAATTTAGTAAATCTTCCAAATTACCAAAACAAGTCAAAAAGAAGAAACAATATAAACAGATATGTTTTCAAAATAGTAAAGTAAATTTATTTCAATAGTATATTTATTGATCTAAGAAAGAAACTTAGTTTATGCGAATTTATATAGAGCCCTGAGCCTTATTTAAATTCCTTTCTAATTTCTACGTGAACCTAAACGATGTATCGTTGATTCAAAGTCAACGTTCTCACCTAGATCACGTTCATTTGAAATTATTGCCAATCCAGACAGACGTTCGTTTGTCATTGTTGAGCGCAAATAATTTTTGATGAATTTCAATCATTGCTAACAGGAAGATTCAAGTAAATTTTTATAGAATATTGACAAACTCGAGAGACTGATGCCATTTATTTTTCAGTCAAGAATGGTAGAATCTCTTTAAGTTTTAGTTCACTAGATAGTGATGGACGTTGTGATGCATACATATCTTTGAAGGTATATTAATATTCAACGATTGCTTCTTCTAGGTTAATGTGTTTGTAAATTTTGCATAAACTTCGAAGAGGATCTTTATTTTCTTCCAACATTTGTGATGGATCAATACAATAGAAATAAATAGCTGCGCCCCTAAAGTCATTAAATCGATCATCTATTTATTTTAGAAATGTATCCAAAATAGTGAAGTACGTTTCAGATTTAAAACCATTTGTTGAATCATCAGCCCTTTCATCTCTACTAAGTTCGCCTGCCATACTTTTAGTTTTCTGCAATTCGCGTTTCTTTAAATTTCGTTTTTAACATTTAGTTTGGAACAATTTTCGTTAATAAATGATTAGACATCTACTTTCAGAATTTTAAAAAAGCTTGATCGCTTCTCTTTTCAACAAACTTATTTCTTCCAACATCGATCAATCGTTTTGCAATGTCAATACTCTTGAGGCTGCAAGTGGTTTGATAACATGAAAATATCATCCAACTTTTGTACAAATAGCATCAGAAAAAACAAAAAAATATTTTGTTATTAAAACAGATAGTCCCATGGCTTCTGCTCTGACACTTCCTTTATGTGATATTGCTGCCCTTGAATGTATATCTTCTAGAGTGGCTAGAACAGCAGAGAATGATTCAACAACTGCATCAACTGCATGCTTACGGCCTGCGGCTTGCCTATCTGTATCAAAAAGTCATTTCAGAGTATCTACTGTTGATTCATATTGATATTTAGGATGTTTTTTTAAAGAGTATGTAGACGTGGTAAACTAGACGTAAAGATTGCATACAACCTTTCAGCTGTGCCAAAAACAACTGTATTCATCACTGTTTACAGACATTGCTTCGATAGTGACCAAATTCAAAACATGGGCACAACAATGGACATAGATGGCATTGTGTGAAAGTTTGAAGGCCACTCTTAATTCCAGACATCACAGGTGCGCCATCATATGCCTTTCCTCCACAGATTGTGATATCAATATTTCGCTTATGTAATGTGTAGTTCCGTTAGAATCTTCTCAGCAAATGCGGATGGAGCATTGATGTTTACAAAAGTATAAAAGCCTATAAATATTTCCACAACATTTCCTTATTTTGAAACTGAACGTAAAGTGAAATCATGTCAATTTTAGATATATCAATGGTTTAATCGATAATTACAGAGAAGAAATGTGAAGACTTAACTTCATTATCAATTATTGCCGATAAATCAGATGCAAATGATTGAATTAAATCAATCTGCACATCATGACTTAAATAAATTTCATTTTTCTTTTAAACTCTAGATGACTGTCCAAAGTGGAATCATAGTTGGCTAATAAACTTAAGATTTAACAAATATTCCAAGTATTTCTACAACTACCATCACTAAAGTCTAAAGCAAGAATTTTCTCTGTGTATTCTGAATGGTAAACCTTGCTTTGCTAAGAAAAACTTCACGTCTATCATCCCTTTCAATAATTCTCTATTCTTTTCCACTTAGCGACGCTCCTGGCTGACCAAACCAGATATTACAGTTCTGAAATACGATAATTAGCAAGCCAATATTGTTGTATTGCAGTTTAGTGTTGATTAAAATTTTCGTGTTTAACAATCTTTTTTCTGCTCTAGTTACACCTTTTTAGTGTTCATGAGGGCGTCTCAGGGGGCGCCATTTTAGACCCAACTGGGGCGCGGGGGGGGGGCAACCCGCCCCCTGCCATATAGCTAAATCCGCCACTGCCCCCCCCCACTAACATGTCTCCAATCCTATCCCCAAAATACTTTAAAAGAAATAAACACCTGCTATATTCTGTTTTGTTTTTTTAAAAATATTTTTAATTTTTTGTTGTTTTTTTTTTAAATATTATTTTTAAAAAATCATATTTCAATCATTGTACAATCTTCACTGTATTACAAAAATAAATGCTAGGGGATGGGTCCACTAAGTAGGGGCAAGTCCTGAAAAGTTTCGTTAATTAAAACAGTTGTCAGCTACAGCTATGAACTAGAAATAAGCCCGCCATGTCATCATACGATTAACGCCTCCCCCCCCTCAAAAGTTCACCTTAGCACCACTCTGCTCATTTTTGTTTACACCATTGTACTACAGTAGTATTTCAATGTATTTTCCAATCGTTGACTCATTACATCAAAATTTGGATTTCCACCAAAAAAAAAAAAAAAAAAACAACATCAGTTAAAGGCTAATGGTAGTAATGGCAAGCATAATGACGAAAATTTTAAGGCATTTCGAACGGGTAACACGGGTACCCGAGCAGCATTTTTCAACAATGTTAACAGCCCTAGTGTTCACTAATTGGCACTTGCCTGTGTTCACTAATTGGCACTTGACTGTGTTCACTAATTGGCACTTGCCTGTGTTCACCAATTGGCACTTGACTGTGTTCACTAATTGGCACTTGACTGTGTTCACTAATTGGCACTTGCCTGTGTTCACTAATTGGCACTTGACTGTGTTCACTAATTTTGTTCTTCAAACTTGAAGTCACACAAGTTATTACTGCTCACTTCTTCAAAATCATCATATTCCTTTTTATTTTTTCTTCTTTAAAAAAAAAATTAACTTTTGGAGAGGGAATTTCCGGTTAACAAATCCGGGCCTCTAAGTAGGCAGAAGAACTGGCAATAGACAAATACAATTAATGTCCATGAGCCAAATGGCCAATCAGTAGAGTTTGGTAAGGGAAAAAAATGACCTATAAAAGGGCTCTGAAAAAAAGTCTGACGCAAGATTTCAGTTTCTGGCTAATGACAAATTATAACTGCGTGGTGTGTTAAATAGTTCCCTGGGGTATGCTGGATTTAAAGGCCGAATTAACATTAGCCTCCTGGAGTGAACTTAAACTCCACGTTCATCTGTCTTGTCTCAGTTGTTAGCCTTTTTCAATTGCTTTCATTTTTTAAAGTGGCAGAAGCTATTTCTTATTGGCATCTTGTGTTATATCGGCATCCTTCCGTTTCGCGAGACGATGATGCATCACCGTTGGTCTGGGTTGCATTTACTCATGTGGCTGTGCGGTGTTATCCTTGAGTGACATTCTTTACCACAGCTTTTGCACAAGAGTTCTGTGGTTCCAAATATTGTGTCCTTTCTCCTAGCTCTTCTGTCTGTAGCCTCCTCCACCCTTCGCTCCTCGGCTACTATGAAGCCTTCTTTTACAACTGCGAGCCACGTAGATCGGTCTTCTGCCTTACACTCCAAGTTACTTGTATGTACTCTGACTGCTCGCATGTCCCTCTGGCAGATATCTTTAAATCGCAGACGTGGGTGACCTGTCTTCCCTTTTTCCCGATTCCAGTTCTCCATACAGGAAGTCCTTAGGGACGCGACCAGGGCTTATTCATTTAGATATCCTAGCCATCTCAGGCGTCTCTCACTAAGGATTCAGGACATGCTTTGGGTATTGACATGCATCAGGACCTAACTATTTGGCACTTTGTCCAAGGATGCGACGCAGGCACCTCAAGTGGAAGCTATTAAGTTTGCGCTCATGGGATGTATTAGTGGTCCATGTCTCGCTTGTTTATAGCAGCATACTAATGACACATGCTCGATAGACACACAGCTTAGTGTTTTCCCAGACCCGTTTATTTAGTTTAGCCATTGTGGCAGCTGCCTTGCCAATTCTACTGTCTATTTCATCCTCGATGGACAGTGTATTGGAGACCTTGGACCCCAAGTAGGTGATGTTGTCCACAACCTCCAAGTTTTCATTGTCGATATTGATGGTCGGAGGAGAATGTGTGTCTTGGGCTATGTTTGCTGGTCAAATGCTCTGCAGGCGTCGGAAAAGCTAGACTTGAGTTGTTGCCAACCAGTTTCTTTGTGTGCTGTCCGTGCGCATCATCCACAAAGAGTAGCTCACACATTGGGACATCTGTCGCTTTGAAGCAGAGGTTAAGCCAGTAGGTATTGGCACATTGACGTGCGACTTTTGGGGCATGCGACTTGGTTTTTTTTAAAGGCATGCAGCCTGTCGTGTGTAGCCTTTTGAGAGACCTTCATGCACTTTGTCAATGAACAGCTGCATTTTCACAGGGTCTTTCGTGCAAAAGATGTTGATACGTGGACATCCCTTTTTCTTGGTGTGGTACGAGTTTTTCTTCATTATTCGTACCTTGCTGGCCACAAGGAAGTGATCCGTGTCGCAGTTGGCACTGTGATAACTGCGAGTGAGTAGGACGCAAACCTCTTGTGAACGCATGGTGACGATGAGGTCCAGCTGGTGCCATTGGCGTGATCCAGAGTGTCTCCAACATACCTGGTGCATATCCTTGCACTAAAGAAAATGGTGGTCACACACAAGCCTACTGAGCAGCACAATTCCAGCAGCTTTTGTCAATTCTCATTCATCTGTCCCCTTCCAAAGAGACCAAGGCATGTGAGCCAGGCTTCGTAGTCGCTCCCCACTCCAGCATTGATATCTCCTAGAAGATAGATTGCCTCGTCTTTGTGGATGCTGGCTATTGCCTGGTCTAAAGCTCCATAGAAATTGTCATTTTCTTCCTGGGTTGAACAGAGAGTTGGAGCGTACGCACTAAGAATGACTGCTGGACCCGCAGTCTTAGAGTGACGAACCTCCCCGTGTCTGATGACGGGGGCTCAATTGATGGTAGGAGGGTGTTCTTAACTGCGAAACCTACACCATGCTGTCTTGGTTCGCCTGTATTTGCCTGTATGTCGGCCTTGCCAGAAGAATGTGTAATTTGTTTCTTTTAGTGAGTCGCTGTCTGGGAGCCTAGTTTCCTGAAGGCATGCGATGTCAATCTTCAGTCTGCTGATCTCTCTATCAATTATTCCTGCTTTCCGTGTGTCGTTTATTGACTGCAGGTCTGCTGTGATGCCGGGACACATAGTTCTCACGTTCCAGTTCCAGTCAGCGATTCGAAGATCTGGGGTCTTCTGTTATATTTATCAATGAACAAAAGTTGAAATACAGTTTCAGGCTGTAACTTCTGAATTTTACGTACAATAAAATTAACCAGCTGATGCTCATTAGGATTCGTCTAAGTTTAAACTTCCACTAAACGTCTGGCAGTGCACAAAACGTGCAGTCAAGAATATTGTTGAACGTGTGTCCATCCTGACCCTTAGAAAGTCCTAAAAGAAATAAGCTTTAAACACTTTAAAGACAAAGGAGATACATAAAAGCAAGCGTAGACCCACATTCAATATATAAATCTGGTCATAAATAATATGATTGTGTAATATTTTGACTACAATTAGAACCTCCCCTACAAGTTCAAGGCTTACTGCGCGGTGCAGTGGCGCAGCTATGTGCATGGGTTGGCAGCTACGGTAAAGCCATGGTGTCTCACCCTCCCACCTCCCTTTTACTTTAATAACTTATTGATTTTTATAATCCAGACTTTAAAAATTACAAGAATAATTATGAACTGATCATTATAACTTCTGGAAAAAAATCAGCGAAAATGTCTAACTTTTGATAAATTAACAATGGTCATCAGCGATAATACTTCCAAATGAAAGATGCAGATACGAACATCTTGATCTCGCCATGGTGGAATGCAAAAAAAAAATAAGCTGTGTGTGTGGGAAAGGGGTGCCGGCTTTCTCAGTGGTGTCGGTGTGTTAAAGGCAAGTTGGCTTCCTTTCATGTGAAACATCAGACGCCGTCAATCTTTCATGTTTAGCCCTCTCCCCCGCATGGATGTGCCCCATCCCCTTTCTCACTATCAACATTGTCCTTGATTAATATGCGCCTATTACTATTACGCCATTTTCCCTAACTCGAATTTTTGTTTGGGTAACTTTGAGTTCGACTTAACGAGGTCCGACTGTAAAGTGCGTTTAATTTAATTTATGTGCAACTTTTCAGTGACTATGTTTTTTAAAAAAAAAATATTACAATTTAAAAATCCCCTACCCGCCCATCTACTCAATGATGTAGACACTGTTGATCAAGTGTCCAAGAGCCTGTGAGACTGATCAATCCATCACATTAAAAAAATAAGGGCCGTCCATAAAGGACGTCACGGGATTTTGGCCGATTTTTCACCCCATCCCCCACGTCGTCATACAAAACTTGCCCCACCCCCTTTCAAAATATGACGTCCCAAAGCATTGAAAACCCCCTACCCCAGTGGCGGATTTAGCTATAGGGCAGGGGGGCGGGTCGCCCCCCCCCCGCGCACCTGTTCGGTCTAAAATGGCTCCCCCTTAAGACGCCCTTAATGAACACTAAAAAGGTGTAACGAGAGCAGAAAAAAAGATTGTTAAACACGAAACTTTTAATCAATCACTAAACTGCAATACGACAATATTGGCTTGCTAAATATCGTATTTCAAAACTGCAATATCTGGTTTGGTCAGTCAGGAGCGTCGCTAAGTGGAAAAGAATAGAGAAGCATTGAAACGAATGTTAGGCGTGACATTGTTTTAGAAAAACAGAGGACACAGAGAACAATATTGCTTTATTGATGGTAGTTGTAGAAATACTGGAAAATTTCGTTAAATGTTAAGTTTATTAGCCAACTATGATTCCATTTTAAACAGTCATCTAAAGTTTAAAAAGAAAAATGAAATTTATTTAAGTAGTGATGTGCAAATTCATTTAATTCAATCATTTGCACCTGAATTATCAGCAGCAATTGATAATAAAATTAAGTATTCACATTTCTTTTCTTTAATTATGGATTCAACCATTAATATATCTAAAATTCATCAGATGTCACTTTACGTTCAGTTTTAAAATTAAGAAATGTTGAGGAAAGATTTATAGGCTTGTATACTTTGATAAAGAGAAATGCTGCAAACCTGCATTTGCTTAGAAGATTCTAACGGAACTGCACATTACAAAAGCGAAACTATGACATCACAATCTGTGGAGGAAAGGCATACGAAGGCGCATCTGTGATGTCTGGAATTAAGAGTGGACTTAAAACTTTCACCCAATGTTGTCCCCATGTTTTGAATTTGGTCACTATCGAAGCAATTTCTGTACACAGTAATGTACAGTTGTTGTTTTTTTGGCTCAGCTGAAAGGTTGTATGCATTCTTTACGTCTAGTTTACCACGTCTACATACTCTTAAAAAAGATCATAAATGTCAATATGAATTACAGTAAAAACTCAGAAATGACTTTCTGATACAAGATGTTCAAGCCATAAGCATGCAGTCGATGCAGTTTTTGAATCATTCTCTGCTATTCTAGCCACTCTAGAAGATACAAATTCAGGGAAATCAGCATAACATAGAGGAAGTGTCGGAAGTCAGAGCAGAAGCTGTGGGACTATCTGTTTTAATAACAAAATATTCTTTTGTTTTTTCTGATGCTATTTGTACAAAAGTTGGTTGATATTTTCGTGTTAGGGGCCGTCCATAAATGACGTCACGCACCTAGGGGGGAGGGGGTCACTTTTTTGTGACGATGCGTGGCGTGGGGGAGGGAGGGGGGTTGAAGAAATGTGACGTCACATTGAAAGGGTAACTTTAAATAAAACTTCCACTAAAATATTTGGTCACTTAAAATTTATTTAATGACTTTTTTAAAAAAAATTCAATGCTTCTCCAAGTGCCGGTCGATAGGCTATCAGACGCCAGTTGGCGTAAATTAACAAGACACGAAAATTAAATATAATTATAATTCTTAAATTTGAGAATTCACAAGAGAACATACGAAATTGTAACCCTGCGTCGTTTGATGTTGACATCAAAGCTTTTGTGATGTAACCGCAGTTTCTTTTGGTTCATTCGCGGCAGGAGTCTGTTAACTTTTTTTTTTGGTCGGCTACCCNGGGGAGGGGAATCTATTTGATACAATAATAAAAGTTTTAAGTTTGCTATAGTTTTTCGATTGGTTTTTGGTCAAACGCCTCTGGCCATTCTAAATATAATAATAAATGTGTCCATTTAAAATTAGTCAAAAGTATTCACTAACTTTATTGAATGCATCAAATTCTCGACATCGCAATTCGAGAGGAGCACAAAACAACTTTCTTCTGAACTCAGTTTTTAAGGCATTTATTTTAAATTTGACAGAAAGGATACTTGATACAGTCAAGTCATGTTGATTAAGATTACTGTCACTTTTGTCAATATAAATGAAAGTAGGTTGGATTTAGATGTCTTCGTATAGTACGTAAATAAGAAATCTACATAGATAAAAAATTTAACAAATGTATTTCCTGGAAGGAACCGGTTCAATAGTGGGCATATGTTACCAAGCGTACACGTAGGCTACACATGACGTATTTGAATATATCTAGTGGAGTGTAGTGGATGTGATATGTCCCAAATGAGTCTGCATTACCCCCAAAAATTCCATTTTGACCCCAGATGTTATATTAAAAAAGTATTATTTTAAAATAACTTTTTTTTTTTATAAACAAAGAAGTTACAAGTAATGATTTATAATCAATGCTTAATTTGTATGTATTAAAATAAAATATAATCTAAGAATGTTAAAACATTTCGTTTTTTTTTTAAGGCCAGTTAAAAAAGTTAAACGGTTTGAGAAAAACGGACCTACACTAAATAAATACATAAATGACAAAAAAGTGATTTGAAACATTCTTATTTTCAAATAGAAAATATTTTTTTAAAGGGGGGGGGGGTCAAAGTTTTGTGACGTACTTTTTGAGGGGGGTCGACGATTTTGTGACGACGCGTGACGTGGGGGGGGGGTAAAAAATCGGCCAAAATCGCGTGACGTCATTTATGGACGGCCCCTTATCAAACCACTTGTAGCGCAAGAGTATTGACATTGCAATTGCAAAACGATTGATCGATGTTGGAAGAAAAAAGTTTGTTGAAAAGAGAAGTATGGCAGGTGAACTTAGTAGAGATGAAAAGGCTGATGATCCAGTGGCGTAGCGAGCGGGGGGCAGAGTGGGGCAAATGCCCCCGGGCGCCACGTTAGGAGGCGCCAAAATGAGTATTAAAACTTATTATTTAATTTAATTTGTATGTAAACTAATATATTCCAAATACGTTTGCAAGATTGAATATTGGAGCTCCGAACATATCTTTATTACAAAACAGTTGTTAAACATGATTTAGGCGCCCCCATTGAGCGTTAAGGGGCGCCATTCTACTCATAAATAAATGACACATCCACAATGTAGGATTGCTGATGTGTTTTTTTTTAATTTAAAAAACTGTGAGTTGATGGTAGTGAGCAGTAAGAGACCAATACGATTCTTTTAATAGAGCTACCAGAGACGACACTAAAAGCAACCAAAATTACCAAGACAAGAAAAAGGAGTGGCTTAAAGCAGTGGTTCTCACCCTATAATCCACGGACCACTAGTGGTCTGCGAAGATTTGCCAGGTGGTCCGTGAAAAAAGCATGAAATTTACGCACTGTAGGATTGATCAAGAAAGACTAGCAAGTAAAAGAAATAACGCAGACTTAAATATATTTCTGATCTGGCCAAAATGGTTTTTAATTTTATCAAGCTCGCCAATTAAATTCTCGTCTCTTTGATTTCTTATGCTCGAATGTGAATCTTGAACATTAACAGTTACTAATGTATACTGAAGTTCGATGGTTATCTGACTGTTTTAATTACGCGATGACGTAAGAGATTTTCATGTAGAAATAACTCAAAGCTTGTTGATAATTTGAACCATGGCTAATGGGTTGCTGTTCTGGCTTACTTGGCTGAAGTTTTTGAAAAGCTCAATAAACTTAATTCCACTCGGCAAGGTAAAGCAGATACATTATATAACTCTCAGTGACAAAATGTCTGCTTTTACGAAAAAGCTTGATCTTTGAAAAAAAAGATTATTTCAAGGTAACTTTGAGATGTTTGATAAATTGTACGAAATCACCGAAAAACCAGAAAATGCAGAAATAATTTTTAGTAGTGGCCCGTAGCTAAGACACATATTTTTCAAGTGGTCCTGGGATCTCAAAAGGTTGAAAACCACTGGCTAACAGAAGGGTTAATAAGCGTCCCTTTGCTGCATGCTGTGAATCTTTAAAAAGATAAATCGTACTTCCCCAATTCTCATGTGGAGGGAGTTAAGTGGGAGAGGGGA
>MUZC01002371.1:448939-475205 GCA_002072015.1 Radix auricularia | reverse complement strand
ATTCAACAGCGAAAATGTGCTAGAAATCACAGAGCATTGTTCATCAACTGTGGCAACCACAGCTTAAAATTTAGCAAGAGTACACTCAACTAAACACGATCCAGTTGTTATCACGTTTTTTGGAACAGTTGAAAGTATAAATTTATGTTTTCTCCCTTTCAACAACTCGTTGGGAAAAAATTTAAAAAAGAGTTGTGCCAATCACAATGAAGAGGGAGTCTGAAACACGTTGGATTGCACGATCAGAAGCTGTTATAGCAATTTATGAAGGACTATATGACATAGCAGGACTGTTGGCAAAAATTATCAGAACATACAAATATGACGCCTGACACCAGAAGTGATGCAGAAGCTTTGCTGGTAGGTATATAAAACTTTAACTTCTTGATTTTAAACATTTCTGGAACATCATACTTGATAAAATTGATAGTGTCCAGAAACGGTTCCAGAATCCTACTGTGAGTTTCAAGGACGCTTAAACTGATCTTGAATCGCTTGAGCAAGAAATTGTCAACATTCGTGTTAATTTGAGTCATGTTGCGGTAGACAATGGGAAAGAAGATGCACAA
Source organism: Radix auricularia (assembly GCA_002072015.1). Classification (NCBI taxonomy): domain Eukaryota; kingdom Metazoa; phylum Mollusca; class Gastropoda; family Lymnaeidae; genus Radix; species Radix auricularia. Next base: position 474,636 of record MUZC01002371.1, on the reverse strand, counting down.
CTTGGAGAATCGAGGTTGACAGAAGATTAGACGACATTGGACGATGCCTTCGAGAATTAAAAAGAGATGCAGAACTTTCTCCATAAGAAGAAATTGCACCTGCTATGAACAGCGAAATTGATAAACTCCAACAGGAGATATCAATACGGATTTTACTAGACGTCAAATCTCTTCTTGCTGAAACAAAAGTCGATACGCTTCATTAAAATTGCTTAGATTTGGTTAATTTCTACGAATTGTGTACATAAAGCAAAGACTAAAAAATGATGCTCAGTACCCGGACTGAAATTCTAACGGAAACTACTTTGGATCTTCTCGATTTTATTGTTTCATATGGAGATGACGTATTTCCGAATCTGCGCATTTCGTGATCGTATGGAATTCGGGAAAGAGAATTACTTTTATTTCAAATTATGATCCGGTGAGTCACAAAATCTGGCAAATTCCAAAATCCGGATTCCAGTTGTTCCGGATACATGTAAATCCGGCGGAACCGAATTTCACCGGGTAGTGCAAAATCCGGCGGGACCGGATTCCGGACCGGAATCCGGCACACCCCTAATAACTAGTAGAGTTTTTTTTCAAATAAATTGTTTATAATCGTATAGAGAATTATTAATCTGTATTATATTTCATTAAAAAATCATTTGCTTCAAAAAATGAACCATATAAACCGTAAAATTTCAAAATTTTCTTGGGGGCTCAGTGAGCCCCCAGAATTTTTTGGTCCGTCAAGGGGCGCAGAATTTGTGTCATGCCCCCGGGCGCACGTGACCCTAGCTACGCCACTGTGATGATCCATCTACTAGTTTTAAATCTGAAACATACTTCACTATCTTGGATACACTACTAAAATAAATAGATGATCGATTAAAAGACTTTAGGGACACAGCTATTTATTTCTATGGTATTGATCCATCAAAAATGTTGGATGCAAAATTTACAAACATATTAACCCTGAAGAAGCAATCGTTGAATAGTATACCTTCAAAGATTTGTATGCATCACAACGTCCATCACAACGTCCATCACTATCTACAACTAGTGAGCTACAACTTAAAGACTTTCTACCATTCTTGTTTGAAAAATACATGGCATCAGGACTCCCTAATTTGTCAATACTCTATACAAATTTACTTGAATCTTCTTGGTAGCAATGATTGAAAATCATCAAAATTATTTGCGCTCAAAAAAGGAAAAACGAACGCCTGTCTGGATTGGCAATAATTTCAAATGAACGTGAGAACTTTGACTTTGAATCAACGATAAATCGTTTAGGTTCACGTAGAAAGGAATTAAAATAAGGCTCAGGGCTCTATACAAATTCGCATAAACTAAGTTTCTTTCTTAGATAAAAAATATACAATTGAAATAAATGTACATCACTATTTTGAAAACATATCTGTTTATATTGTTTCTTCTGTTTGTCTTGTTCGATGATTTGGAAAATTTACTAAATTAGTAGGCTCATGATTATTATTTCTAGGGCTGCAGAAATTAATGATAAATTTCTCGAGAAATAATTAAAAAAATGTTTAAAGATAAAATTATTTTTAACGATTAATTGACACATCACTTACAAATAATTGGAAGTAAAAAAAAAGTATATATAAACAATTTTTAAAAATAGCGCCTGATAAATAATGAATTTCCTGAAGATGACATGTACATTTTGGTTTTAAAATATTGACTGACGGGAATGTTCAAAATGTTGATAAAGTTTGCCTACTTATCAAACCAAATGAAAAGCGTATGAAGCTAATGGCAGTAATGGCGTTTGACTTAGAGACAGAAATGACGACAGACGACAGCTCTTCTGATGAATTACTGCATTACAAAATGGAGATGAAAGTTTTTGAATCCATTAATCCAGTACAATGGTGGAAAGTTAAGGAACACCAATATCTGATAATGTCATTCCTTGCCAAGATCGTTTTGAGCATACCAGTTACATCTGTTCCATGTCAATGATTGTTCAGTTCTGCTGGTTATATTGTCAATTAGACCCGCTCATCACTTGAACCAATTAATGTCAACACACTTTTGCGTAGTTGGTGAAAAGTTGATATATAAAGAAGACATTCCAGTGTTATTTAGATTTTTATCAGAACGTTAAATAAGTGTTACTTATGACATCATAAATTAAATTTTGTGGCTTTAATCGAAATTAACGATTAATTAATCGTTATTTTTTCAAAAGTTAACAATTAAATTTAAATTAATCGTTAACAGCCCTAGTATTTACCCAAAAATCTGTTTTTAGTAAAATTTTCGGCGCCCCCTGAAATTCTCCTCGCCCTCCCCCACGCAGACAAAGCTAAATCCGCCACTGCCCTACCCATAAAAGCCGTATTTCCTATTTAAAAATGAGAAGGTTTCAAAATACTTTTTTGTCATTTGAGTATGCATTTAGTGAGAGGCTGCACTCTTCTATCGTAAAACACGTGAAGCCATTGAAAACGTCATTAAATAAATTAATTAAATAATTTTATCAATCAATTATATTAGTGGAAAGAGGAGGGGCAGATTCGGATTAACGCTTTTGCCATTGGGACCATCAACTCAAGAGTTCATTTAAATCGCTGCCAATATGACAGACGAAACCCTTTCAACCCCAGTGTAACCTGGCCGGATTAACCCACGGGGCTGGTTATATTCTAGCCTATGCCAGAATAGCCCCTTGCATATTCTGGACACTGGACTGGAGTTCATTCTGATACAGAGAGTTCTTGGAGTATGTTGCAAAATGATTGTGTTATGATTAATCCTAGAAGCACTAAGCAAACTAACTTTGCACTTAAAATTAAACCGATATGTCGTGAAAAACTATGAAACATTTAAATACTCCCCCCCCCCCCCAATGACTCCCAAAACCAAATTGCATGTAATTGTAGATGACTGCTTAAGATCGTTATTGGAATGACCTAGCTTTTAAAAAGACATACTTCTTTCTCTGAACCTAGGCGCAACCTTTAGCGCTTCATCTTATTGTCTCATGTTCAGGAGCATCTGCTGTGGAAACTTTTCCCGTAGCTACGCCCACAACTACAACGGCTGATTTCACACCTTCCCTCCTGACCAAAACTCGACTTGACACGGGCAAGGGAGTGGGGAGGACGTGGCCAACAATAAACGTGCTGAACAACACACGAAATTCAACCCCCACGGAGGACTGGACCCGGGTGTGTGTGTGTGTGTGTGTGTTGTGGGAAGGGGGTGATTGGCAGGTACCGCCCGTATGCCATTGACTTTGTACGTGTTGAATCGCTCTTCTCTTTAACAGATACAGACTGTGGCATGCAGACCGATTTAGTCGGGGAATCAACTCTTTGTTGCAGCATTCGGTAAGACATATATACATTTATTTTGGTGCCGAGTAAATGCATACTTGTAGCTGTAACAACTTAATTGAAATATTTCCATTCATAGATTTTGATGTTCAAAATTTTGCCCTTAAGCCAACTCACACCTGTTGAGTTGCATTTCCACTTTTAAATTGTCTAAAAACTCGAGAATAATCAGGAGATCGACTGTTATTGTTTGGTCAGAAAAATTGAGTAAATTAAAACTTTATTGAAATAAAAGTTCAACTAATCTTTTGTTTTTAAAAATGAGATGCTGCCAAATTCAAATAGTCAATAGTATCAATCAATAGCTTAACTTGACTTATGGTTAAGGAAAGTGACTATGCTATTGTTAATAATAATACTATTTAATGGTATTAGTTTTAGTCACTCAATACGCAACTCAATGACCTTAACTACTGTAAGTCACTGTACGAGTATTAGTCTTTGACGAAGCAATGACCCATGAGCATGACTATAATCTATAGTCTATATGAACGATATCATATGATTATAATAATATTAACATTATTATCACTATGGCATGGGCATATTTTTAACCTTACATTAGTGTAAGTGTGACGTCAATTAAGTTTTAAAATGAAAACGACGGTTAAAGTTAAAGAAAATACATTTCAATAAAATTTAAATGATAAATGCTTTACTTAATTTTCTAATTCAAATTCTAATCTTTCTTGAAATTGGGACTATTCTAGGCCTATGTAGGCTTTCATTTGTCAAAGAATTCAAAGATAAAACTTAACTGTCCCAATTGGTATTATTAATTAATAATTAACATTTAATCTTGGATAATTTTTCAGCAAACAAAATAGCGGGCATTAAAATAAAAACTAGTACTAGTACTAGTCCACTAACAATGCCAACTATCCAATTAAAGACTAAAGATATTAAATAATAAAAGAAATCTTAAGTATATTGCATCGGTCATCGGTGGTGTGGTGTAACTGTAAATAAGGTTTAAATTTTAGTTTATTATTATTAATAATTAAGAAAGAAATACGCCTGAGTTGAGGAGTAGTTCAGAGTAGTTTTGACTTCTGACTTCTGAGCACTTTTGAGTCACTTTGTCATTTATTATTTATCATTGCTCGTTTATTCAGCAGTAAATCTATTCAGACGGAACATTTAGATTCTATTGGGTAAAGATTATTTTTTATATGAAAAAAATAAATAAAAAGTGTATAAACATTTTATTCTAAATTCTAAAGTCCGAGGGTCAAAGGTCACATTTAATATTAAAAGTTTATGTTAGGTGACCTCAATTTTGTGTGAGAGTTTTAGAGTAGTACGTAGCAGTAATCTTAAGGATTAGGAAGTGTCTATTCGCAGGTGCTTTCTAAAAATTATAGTTACAGGCCTACTTGTAAAAACAAAGCTCTGACTTATATTCAAGTTTAAGCTTCGGTCTACATGGTAATTGATATATATTGTCATTGACATTGAGTTAAAAACTTAAAGCCATTCATGCCACTGGTAAATACCTACTGATAAAAAGTATATGATGCCAATAGTCTAGTCTTTAAATTTAAAGGGAATACAAAGAGATATCCTTTAAAATTAAAATGTACAATAGTGTCAATAGACAATGACATTACAGTTTATTCTGAGTTTATATTATAATATAGGCTAATATAGTTATACTGCATAATTATAATAATACAGTTCCGTGTACCCAAATCTTTAAAAAAAAAGAATTAAAAAAAACAAACAAACCATTTAACATTAAGTTAATGCCATTAAAAAAATATAATAATTATTAAAATTATTAATTATAAAACTTTAAAAGTAAATTGAAACCCAAAAAATGATTGAGTCTTGAGCCCTTTGCCTTGCCTTATTGCCCTAAACTAATACTAATACTTATACTATGACTATTATTTTAATTTGTACTGGCTTTCATTATTTACAAGGTAGGCACTATCACTAACTTATAACTGACTTATAGTATTTATGATATTATTATAGTAATAGTATAACTTATAAGTTAATAACACAATTAAAATTAACAATATTATGATTTGACCAGATAACTATACTGATACTATAGACTATCTATAGTGTCAGTGTCTTTACAATTAGACTATATAATATACTATAGACCTATGGCGGATTAAGAAGGGGGGGCTGAGCGGGCTAAAGCCAGGGGCCCCTGACGGTTTAGGGGCCCCCAAACTTAATAAAAGTGTACAAATGTTTGCACGAACCCTTGAAAATTAAAAAAAAAATTTTAAAATATTAATTATACAACTGATCGCGAATCAGACCAGATACTACTGATAGAATTAATAATCGATAAAAATGATTTAATTGGCTCACTTAGAGTATATAGTATGAAGTATAGTTTATATTTTAAAAATTTCTCTTTTTTAGTCAAGCTCCGCTGGCCGTGTGGAGAGAGTACAGGCGCGTGATGCAACCGGTATGGGGTTCGATTCCCATCAGTGGAAGATAATATTTTTCTTTTCATACTCAATTTTAATATTTCACAAACACTTCAAAAAGTTATTTCTTCGTGTTCGTTTATTTTTTTTCATTATTAATATTTAGTTACAGTCCTATATTAGCTGTTAACAATCATTTTATTTTAAGGGACGCTGGCTGGATAGGGCTAGGGCCCCCGTTTGATTGCAGCCCGGGGCCCCGTGCAGTCTTAATCCGCCCCTGCTATAGACTATAGTCTATAGTAGTAGTAGTAAATAATTTGAATGCTATTACTATTATAATTTAATTTATTAATTTATAACTAATACTCCTAACTACTACTACTACTACTACATTACAACTACTAACTGCTGTCAGGTTATGTCTAGCTTTAACTAAATACTTTCTAAGGTAATTTGAATGATACCACAACTACAACTATGTATTATGTAGTCTTAAGTCTTAGACTTAGTTATCATGTAACTTTCTAGGTTCAGGCTAAAATTTTACTTCAACTTATTAAAATAATTTAAATCTTGAACAAAAAAGGTATCACATATATGATTAAATTGTAATTCATATTTAAATAATAAAAATATGTTATAATAATAATATTTTTTTGGTCATTTTATTCATTTTTTAAATTAATTTCTTCTTCGTTCTCAATATTGAATATTGAGTTTTGGGTGCCACGAGTTTTGCGCCAATTGGACCGTGGTCTCCGACTTCAGCCTGCTGTATTTTCTGGATTTGCTTCCATAGCCTTTGGTCAGCCAAGACCGTCTGCAAGGCAGCAGTTTTTTGGCAAGTGATGCGGCGTTCACATGCCACGGCTAAGGGTTCCATGCATTACCCCGCTGCTTTTTACCCATTTGGAGCTGGGTGGAACTCGGGGACGCCCTAGGCCCCAAGAACAAGTCCTTGGCTTCCCATGGATTCGAACTTAATACTTAATTTAGACTCAGTGTATCATTATCAAACCTCAGTTTCCTTAGATAGTTAAAATGTAAATTTTCAACAAAACCCAAAATTCTAAAAAGTAACATAATTTATTATCAAATAATTTTCATTATAGTAGCAGTCATTTAGTCATGTTGGGAAAGAAAAATGAAAAATGGAGAAAATTTGATATATTTTATTAAAAATTATTTGTATTCCTTTTCTAAATTTAACACTATTTTACTTTCCTTTCATCCCACAGAAAGATGCAAAGTATATTTGCTTAACACTACACAAATTTTAACTACAATAAAACATAGATATTTTCTCAAAAAAAGTCAAAGAAAGTCCAAGACCATATGAGAGATAACCTGGCGTATCTTGCTTCAGTGCTACATGGCCTCAGCTAATAATAAAAACACTGTGGCAGCTGCAACAACTATACTCCAATCAGGGGAAGGTATCACCCAGACTGCTCCACCTAGTCAGAACAGCTTAACTGGCCTAGGACTAGAACATCAAGACCAAACAGCCAAAACAGCGGCTTGGATACTAATGTCTTTTCAGTCGAATCCTCATCATTCCATGTCTTACTCTCCAACCCCACCAAATTTAAACTCTCAGGGAAATACCTACACTCAGATTCCAAAACAAAGTGAGGCTCCTAGCAAGCTGTTTAATTCTGTCAGATCTAACCTGATGCAGCCAGGCTCTGAGTCTGGTACAGCAGCATCTCAAAGAGATTACAATACTAATGGAGCTTTTGTCTCTTTGTCACAAGCCATGAGTCAATACATGACCCCAACAGTGTCAGATTTATTATCTCAGGGCCAAAGGGACTCGACAGGGAATTTACGCACATCTACTAGTCAAAACAGCTTTGCATCACACCATCAGTACCATATGGGTACACATCTGCCTCAAGATAGAAACTTCCCTAGTAATGGCTTTGGGAATTTGATAGCCACACATAATCAGACATCAGACAGAGGAATAAACATTTATAATAGCTATGAAATGCAGCAAAGGGACTTTTACCAAGCAGCTAGTCAGTCTTTTCTATTACAGAAGCAAACTAGCAATCAGATGAATGAGCCTTCAGATGTAAGACAAGAAGCAGTTGATTTAAGAATTGGGAGTCTTCAAAAGAATTGTGATCAACTAAGAGACCAACAAACACGTGATGAACTGAAGCATGTTGCTATCTCACATCAAAACTCTGTTACAAAACAGCGAGAAACAAATCTAAAAAGCTTAGCTACTAGAGCTGATAAAATATCAACCATTAAATCTTCAAAAGAGGGAAATAATTCAAGTATGTCTGATCTGGCAACACATTTAAGAACTGTTCAACAGCAACCCTTTAACATTTTGAGTCAGAGTCCTGGTTTTGGTGTATTTCAACAATCCACTCAAAGCTCTACTCCACCCGCTGATAAAACTGTGAACAAAGCTTTAAATGAGGATAATAACTCCATAACATCTGATCAGGCCATGAGTTTTAGTTTGGCTCAACAGCAGCAGCACTTGAATTTCCTTAGACAGACACCCAATTATGCCATGTTTCAACCACCTCATTTCCTATCCAGTCCTATGAGCTCACAGAATATGAGCAGCCATTTTCCATATGCCTCACAAAACTCTTTCCTTCCTTATGTCTTTAATCCTAATGGCATGGGAGCAGCAGCTATGACTCAAGGCAATCCATACTATTTACCCATGTCTATGTTTCCTACTGCTGAGGCTTACTACTCAGCTGGTGCTGCAAACTTGGCACAGTTCCCATCAATGACCGGTCACAGCAATTCAGCTCAGTTTGCTCCATCTTTTACTCAAAGCAGTGGAACAAACAAACCAACAAACCCTGCTGCAAAGCCGCCCAGAAGCAGAAAAAAGGCAACTTCAACTGCAACATCCTCTGCCAAAGTACAAAATGTAAATTCTAACTTGCAATCTAAAAATCCAGGGCTTGCACAACTTTTAAATCCAAATCCTCATCTAACTGGTTCTTATTATAATTCTGGAATGATAAATAATGCTGCATTATCAGAAGTATCACCCAGTAATCCAAATGGCAATGAACAAAATAGCAATTCAGGTACCAAAGCTCAATCTAAGCAGAATAAGCAAATGAAAAGAAAGCCAAAAGAAAATACAACAGATGAAGCCATACATCCAAACCCTATTAAAAAATGGAAATCAGCTGATATGGACTGGTACCAAAATCTTACTGTTGATGGGAAACATCCTGAAGAGTTGGAGGATCAGATGAAAGGTTCGAAACAATCAATGATATCAGAGCTGCAGACAAAAAATACGGATGTCAGGTGCTCATCAGAAATGTCAACTGAGAATAAAACACTGAGGACATTGGCAGGAGTGGGGGGAAATGGTGTGGTGAGTGAGAAAAGTTGTAGTGACAAGAGAGCTTTTTCCCCAGCTTATATGCAAGAATATAAAGAGTCATCTTTGATGTCACTTAGTCAGATAGTAAATGCAGTTTCAGTACATACTGATACAATATCATCACAGTCTTACTCAAGACAAAGTTACCAATCAAGTTTATGTAACATTGACCCCACAAGCACCAGAGATTTTTTGGAAGAAGATACGTCACAAACTGACAAGTTGATGATACCAGAGTCAAGTTTTCAACCATTCAGTTCTTTGCCTTTGTATCAAAGTAATTCCAAGGTGGATAATGAGAGCATTTCTCAGTCTAAAAACACTGCCAAAAGACAAGAAAATGAGATTCCCCAATCTGCAAACTTACCAGAAACACAACAAAAATATGGGACATTTACAGATACTTGTCAACCTCTCATAAACAATTACTCACAAGCCAGCCACATCAATAACAGTTCCAGTAACTCTCAATGGACAACGGCAAGTTCAGAGACGCAAAGCATTTTTAATGCACAAAACAGTTCTGAGAGCCATTTGTCTGGGTCAAGGGTGCAATCTAGAGATGGTGGAGTTACTGAGGGGAACATACTTTCACAAAATGCTGATGGTGGATTGTCTACACCTGTGACCTCAATGTCTAATTGTGACAGTGTTCCCTCAATGTCTTGTTTACATGTTGATACTGGCATTAATAAATCGGATGATGATGGACATTCAGCCATGTTTAACAGTCCTGAAGAAGTCCAAGTTTACCCTACATGTCAGCATGAGCCCCCTCCTGCTGACTGTCTGGTAAAAGAGAGTGAGGGGGAGGCTGCGGGCATTTCCTCTCATGAAAACAAACTGATGTTTTCTCAAAACATGACTGGTGAACACAGTAGTGATAGGAACAGGCAAAGCTATGTGTCTGCTGAATGTAATGATTCCAACAGTCAAAAAACAGAAAAAACTATAGAAAAATCTTCAGCTCAAATAGACAGAAAGGATGAAGACATTACGCATAAGACAAGCAATTGTTATCAGAAATATCAGCCCGATTTGTCTGGTCCATTTAATGTACAGAATAACACAAGCCTTACCATTCCTGACAGTGCAAACGTACAATACTCTCACATGCCAACAGATCATAACAAAAGTTATGAACCTCTCTCTTTGGAAAATATTTCAACAGCAGTGAATTCTTCAGGTGATTATTTAACTTGGCCACAATATGGTGGCTACACAAAAGAAAATAAAAATCCCTATTCTCTGCCCTATCTTCCTCCATATCTCAAAAGCCCCACAAAACATCAGGGAGTAGTGCATGAGGCTGACCCAGTGGGTGTTCCTGACCAAGTCTCTGCATTCTCATACATGTGGGACAGAACTAATGTCCTGGCACCAGGGGATAAACAGGAGGCAGACTTTGATAGCTCTGTTGTACAAAAATGTGATTTTGATTCCAGATTGAGTGGTGTAAGTCCAGAAGATGCTCTCTTACTGAGACCAAAATGCAATAGTCAAGGTAGATACATGTACAGTGATACTCTATTCTAATTATTTCTGTTGTCATTGTTGTACTGACTCCCACTAACCTCCATTAGCCTCATTTGCTGACACTAAATCTGCTAATGATGTAAGCAATCTGCACACAAGTGTCAGCAAATTAAATATTTCATTTCTTGTGTGATCAATTTGTTAACTTTCAATAAAGTTAACTATGTCTAAAGATAACTTTGCTAATAATTTTGATTGACACTCACAGCAAACTAATTTAAAGAAATATTTATCAAACTCATTTACTCATTTCCATTTTAAAAAATGAAAGTTTTATTCTTGTAACTTCATGAAGGAAAAAAAATGCTTATTGAAATTTGTACTGAAATACTTTTTGTTTCATTTAAACAAAGCAAACTATTAAATTAGTTTCAAATTCAAAATTTCTTGATTTTTTTTTGTTTTTGTTTTGATAATTGCAATTGTACATTTTAAAAATGAAAATGCTATTCCAAATTGTGGATCATGATGGATTTGTCCTGTTTTTTAAAAAAAAAGTTATCATTTTGAATTACGGTCGAAATTGAAATTTTTTTACATTATATCCATTTCCAATATTTTATTTTAATTACAGCCATTTCAAATAATGAGACATTCTTGATGGAAAAAGAAATATCTGAGGATCTAAGGCTGTGGTCACATAAAGAGAGTCACAAAAGCAGTGACCCAGACTCGGGTACAAAAATGGTCAGAGAAAATGTTACACAAAAATCTCTTTGTCAAAGTACCGTGTTAGCCAATCAGCATGTAGCAGATCTTGCTAGTGGTTTATTTCCACATGATTCAGATAACAGCCTGACTCAACCTCTGATTTCATCTAAGCCGTCACAACTGTTGGTTTCAGGTGAGGCTAATAGCCAAGAAAAGGCCGATCATTATCTTGGGGACAGTAGCACTCATCTGACTCTAGTTGACAGGGTTATGCTTACCAGTCACCCACAGTACACAGACATGAGAACACATGAAGTGCCAGAGCTATCTACCACATGCTTGCCTGACAACCAAACTATAAAGCAAGAAGTTGGGGAAGACAACTTGAACTGCCATTCCCCCAGTGTCACTCAAATAAATGGAAGTGAAGCTCACATGAAAATTGAGTTATTTTTTGAGGATAGTTGTAAGAGGCTTGAATCTGACCAAACAAACTCAAAACCATTCAAGGCATTTTTTACAGGAATAATAAAAAAGAATACCAGTTATTGCCCAAAGGGTAACAAAATTCCACAGAGAAAGGTTACAAAGGTACAAACAAAAATATCAAGTTTTTTAAAGTCCAATCACAAACAATGTGATGGTCCTCCCCAATCGATTGATTGTAAAACTGAAAAATTTCCATGTCAGTTAACATCAAACATACAGGAGCATTCTAAATTAGATAATGGGAGGAGCAAAGTGAAGGTTGAAGTGACTTATCCGTGCACACGACTCCAGAAAAGAAATCATTCTCCTAATCAAGGTCATGATAACCCTAAATCCAAGAAACTGAAACTCTCGCAGCCTGCACAAAGTTTAGTTGGTCTCCCAGTGTTTAGCAGAGGGAGCCAGATGTTGCTCAGGTCACAAGGACAAAACCTCTTGAAACATTCTTCCTTACCTATAAAACCGTCTCCAAAAAGTTTGTCTACCTTTAAAACTCCAAATACAAGCATTGCACACAAGTCTTCAAGGGGCAAGAAACTCAAGGCAGTTACAAAATGTAACATTTCAAAAACTTCCGCACAGACTCCAAAGTTAAAAAACACAAACATTTTTGACTTGACTAAATTACCTGCCACAGTTGTAATCGGCAAAATAAATTCCATTTGTGTTGAGAGTGACCTAACACAGTTATGCCCCTTGGGGGCTTTGGAGAAATTAGGTTTATTCAAATTTCCTTTGCTTAGAGATAAATATTTTGTGGTCAAAGTTGAGGATAACAACTCATCTTGCAAGCCATTGATCATACAAATGACCAACAGCTTGGCAACAGTTGGCTGTAGAGTTAAAGATGCCAAGAGTGGTGGAACATCAAAGTCCAGTCAAAAGAACAGTATTGTGTCATCCACAAATGGGATTATTAAAGCTTCTAATGTGAAAGTGGCTCTGCCAGCTGTGTCTAAAATGGTGTGTGATATTTGCAGTCGTCATTACAGTTGCACAACCGAGCAGCATATTAATGGTGATGGGCATCAAGCCATAGTAAACCACCCAGATTTTTATACCACACTAGATGCACAGATACTCAGCATATGCAGTGTTGATGCATTTATTCAATTAGTAATAAAAGTGCAGTATAACACAAAAACAGTTGAAAGTACTCAAGAAAATAAAGATGACTTGGATTTTGGAGAAAGTACAAGTCTTGACACCGAACTGTTAAATAAGGAAGTGTTGATTAATGGAATACAAATACATACTCAAACAAAACTCAGTCAAATTTCTTTAGACAGTGGACTTGTATGCAAAGAGAGTTGTAATTTGAAGCTTGAAGAGGATACTATTAAAGAGGCACAAGTGATGACATATATTAGACCACTTGACAAAGAAATGATTATACAAACCCCAGTGCTAAATGTTTTAAATATGTCTTACATTCCAAGAAAAAGACAGTTCTCTGATATATGCACAGAATTAACTAAGGTTAAAAGACAAAAAACTTCAGAGAAACAGTGCTGTATGTATGAGTCAAGGTACAGTTCCTTTCCTTGTGATCACCTGTCTCAACAGTTGGGCAATCTGGAAATTTCTACTAGAAAAAATTTGGGGAAGGCAGTTGCTCAAATCAAACTTCCAATGGAGGTTGGGGAACTAGATCAGGGCGATAAAACTTTTGAATGTGAAATTGATGAGTTGCTGAGAATTGTATACCCCAGGAAAAGAACAAGGAAATTACCCAAAATAAAACCACCAAAGAAGCCCAGGGAAACATTTGTGTTTGTTAAAGATCTGTGTCCAGTGAGTAGCTTGTATCCATTTAACTTAACCATGGGGGTTAGCTCTGTCAATTTGTTCAATCAATGTTTTGAAGAATTGCAAGCTGGAGCTAGGTTTGAGTGCATCAGTCCTTTTCTCCTGGGAAGTGATAGCTTGAAGCAGAGTGCCCATCCAAAAGTAGGAGCAGCAGACAACTAAAATTTTGTTCATTAGATCTTGGTTCAATTAGAAACCAATGTTTAATTTTTACACCTTCTATTTAGTACCTTTAAAAAAAAAAGTCATCTCAATAATGGTCAGATTGATCAAGGCATTAATTAAAATAAGCCATTCATTCAAAGGGTTATTGATTTGAAAAATTGAATTTGTGAATATAAATATAAAGTATCAATATTTATTAATCTATGATTCTGGTTTTTGTGATGACAATGCAATCTGAAATAGAACTTATGCATACTGTTTATCCAATTGTTTTTATCATGACAATGCAATCTGAAACAGATCTTAAACATACTGTTTATCCAATTTTTTTTATGACAATGAAAACATCATCCATATCTGAAGAAATCCTAAAGCCAATAAACTTTTTCCAGGGCATATTTATTTAGTTCTCTTTTACCAACCAAACTGCTGTATTTAAAGTTGGTGGATCACAAGTTTTTTAACTTAAGTTCAAGTTGGTTATGTAAATTGAACTTAATTCTTTTAATTACTTTTATAAAACTTAAATCGAGGTTTTTCAGAGTGCCTTTGAAATGTTCTTAATTGACGGTGGTTATTAAGGGAATAAAGGAGAAATATTTGGAATTTCTAAATAAAAATTTTTTTTGAGCACCTTAACCAGTCTTACTTTTCTTTTGAAAATAGAACATTTTTTGGGGAGCCTTTTACTGAAATTAATGCTTTAGTATAATTTTATCCACACAGACAACTCCCTCTGCTCAACCCTATTACTTCTGATTATATTTTTAAAAAAAACTCCAACAAAGCTAGATGCTAAATTTAAATTAAAATATAATGGAGAAAGTATAAACTTTTGGAAGTTATCATTTAAAAATTATTGATCATGAAATCGTACACTTATAAGAGTTTTAAAATGCTCCTGCCTTGCATTGAGCACATTTATGCAATTAATATTAACTAAAAGATATTACTACATTCACATTAGGTTAATAACTTTCAGGCATATAGACAACATAATAACATTTTTATATAATATTTATTTTCATTACATTATCAAAAAATACAGTGTGCATAAACTCTTTTGTGGTAACATTATTTACACCATTAAATTATAGAGCCAATATTTACATAACATAAAAACTGAAAATCACATTTAATCCTCAATTTACAATTATGTGACATTTAGCCGTCCACTACCCCTTAGTGGTAAATGCATCAAATATTCTCCTTACACAGTTACAAATGGCTTGGGCTTGGTCCTGAAAAATATTTTAAGGCTTTAGGCTTTAGTAGTTTTTATAATTTGACACCTAAAAAACCTATTCATATTTCTATCTAATGGGCACATTAAGGGATACAAATATGTCAACAATTATTTAAATCTTCCCTAGATTTGGAAGACACTAGTTTTTAAAACCCAACCTACCTCAGAATGACATTGGAAGACATAACACTTGTACATGTGTTTGCCAACTTGGCCAATCTTTACAGCTATATTTTGGTTCTTGAAGCCATCACTGTATTGAATCAGCTGGGCTATAGTATGCAATGGATGTCTTTGAAGTACCTCCTACAAATAGATGGTGAAATGTAAATGTATAAATACTTAAAGGATTAATAATAAATTGATACTTTACAAAACATGTATCCCAGTAAGGAACTGGGCTCACAACGCTTTACATGAAGGTAATATCACATATATAAGTAATAAATTAGCATTCATACCATAACAACCACACTATTTACAGAATCTAACACACACAAAAAAAGCTATTATAATCATTAATTAAAAGAAATTTCCTTAACTATGCCTTGTTTAATTGAAAATTATAAAAATACTTTTACTTTAAAAATACAACAACAAAGAAAGACATCATTAAAGCTTTTAAAAATTATAATATAACTTAATATAGGTACAGTACACTATTTTTGGCATGCACATTCCTTCTTTTTTTTATTATATGTTATTTTCCAGAACAGTCATAGCTTTTTAAATCAATATGTATGTATAGATTCATAAATTCTACGTTTATGCTACACATACCTGCCCACTGGTATCAACAACTTTAATTCCATGCCTGGACACAAACATCACAACCTTGTTTTCTTCCGACTGTACCATCTGGAGTCTGCCTTCAATCTTAAATATAATTTCCATAACACTAATAAATATACTACTGTGTTTTTAGAAATATTGTAAAATACCTGAACATTGCATATGTTAAGGATAGAATACTTGTCACTTACTCAATATTAATGTGATTCAACACAAATTTTTTAAAATAAAAAAAGGCTTATGTTTAAGTTTAAAGGAATAACAATGATTTCATTCTCAATTCACAGTGGTTTAGTGTGTGTGTGTGTGGGGGGGGGGGGGGGGGGGGGCTGCCACCCAGGTCAAAAAAAGACCAAACAGAAAATTTGTTGATGCTATAGAAAAAGATAAAGTTTGTTAGAAAGAAAGTAATTATTTTAGAGAAGCTTTTCTTGCAGCTGGCATAACTTAAGACAGTTGAAACCAATATATTTTAGGCAGGTTAGCTTCAAGCCTAAATGTCTTTACAAACTTGAATAATTAATCAAGTGTGCTTAAGTTTGTTGATTTCTTTTTTTTTTAAACCCATGAGGTAAAATAGTCCTTGCTAGACAATGTCATGTAAGATGCTTTGAATACTGTAATTTGCAGGCTAAATAAATTTTAAAGTCCAGTACATTAGCTTGTGTACGAAAATCATTCCAGTTTTCCAAATTCTCAAATGCAGAAACTGCAATGAATTTCTACAGTAACCTCATCTTATGAAGAATACGACTTTCTTCACAAATCTTTTTCTACATAACATGGCTACATAGTTGTTTTGATAACCCTAAATTTACTCTCTCCCTGTTGGAATTGAAGGTTTGATTAAAATGCCAACTCTCCATGTAAAATTTGAGCAAATGTCAAGGCATCCTTTAATATTCCATTAGTTTCTCTGTGAGTACTCAGAGTAGCCTCTGCAAAGCATTTTTGTACCACAATACATTTGTAAATATTTAGGCAACATTGCTTTTGATTTCATAAAGTACATATTTCCAAATGTCAAAAAAAAAAAAAAATTCATTGTGACTAGCAAATTTCTTGTGTCTGCTCAAGTAATTTCAAAATGGCTCCATGATATATTCACTAATTGTAGCAGCAATTAGATTTTTCCAATGGTGCATGGACATGGAAAAGAATGCATAACAACATTCTGGTGAACTAAAAAATAGTTAGAGAGTTTGTTTCATTTGGAAAAGCATGTCAACAAATCAGGTTTAATGAACTGTATGAGCATGATTTGACATTGAGATTTATGTCTTCAACTTCAAGTCTTAAAACTCCTCACTTTCCAGCCATGAAGAAGTATTAACATACATTGGCCCTCTGTGGTTCTACATTTTAAGACCATCAGCTTCAAGTTTGTTTAAAATCATTTCAGAAATGTCATAAGCTGATTCAATTTTTGTTGTAAACAAATCTTTGAAAGATTAAAAAAAATCTACTTCCTGATAATAAATCTTTACATATTGCACAACAGGACTTGTTTGATCCTTAAGTGAAATTTATGGAGAACTATATAATGCAATGGAATAATATTTGGTAACTTGTACCTGAAAGATGATTTTTGGAGAATTGTATCTCCTAAAAATGCAAAGAGCTCATTTTGAATTTGAGGTGAAAAGTTCTTTATTCATATTCACATGATGTTCTCAACCAGAGGATCATACTTTGTTAGCCAATGCATCAGTTCCATAATATTGCCTATATTTCCACATGTCTCCACAGTGACTTCAAAAATCCCAACTATATTTAGCCAGGATTTAATAATGACAAATATTCTAACAAAAACTTCTTACAACTTTGTTTTGTTTTCTTTTACATTTGATTTTATTGTTTAATAGTCTATTCTTTTTATCTAATTTCTGATTCCCTCCATTTGCAAAAACATTGGTGATGTAGAGCACTTGTTCATTAATGGCTACTCTTGGAATTATATTTTATGCCGTTTTTTTTTTTTACTCCATTGGATTAACAATTTTGATCATTATTTTTGTTAAGGAAACATAACAAAAGACATTACAATAGTTTCTAAATGATGCTTTAGGATAAGCTATTTAAGTAAGCAAACACATTTTTTCCAGTAGTTTACTAATGTTAAAAAAATTATTGCAATACTTGTCTCATCTATATTTGGGTGTAAGGTCTGTGTCTAATTTGGAATCGTTAATTTTAATATGTTGGACACACTTAATTGGAATTTAAGGGATACAGCAATTTTCCCTTCTACAAGATGAGCGGCTGACAAACTTGAACCAATTATAGGTACCAGCACATCAGTGTCATGTTTTTATGCTAAATAAGCCACTTGGTTTTTCAATTCATTAGCATTAGTATCAAAAGACTTATGCGTTTTTATTTTATTGAACTATATATTTTTCTGAAAAGTTCACACATTTTATAAGAAGTTCCACTTCAATGTAAACTTTTCATTCTTAGAACTAATTATCAACGACAAACTAGCCATTCCTAACGAAGTGATGACTGGGGAATTTACCCCCTTGCCCCCCACCCACCCATGCTCCCTACACCACAATCAATTCACCTGATTCTCCTCTACAATATCTACCAGCTGAGGCTCAGTGTCTCTCTTCTTAGAATTGGTCATGTTGATCTGATCAACCACTCCTAGATAGTATACCTGTTGGACAAACAATCACTGAATCAGTCTATTTTAATTGGTTTGTTTATCTTTGCATTAACTCTATTAACTCAAAGCTCTTTAAATTATTTTAACTTAATGAATGTTCATTACTGAAATTACATGTCCTCCTTTCAATATGAGTCAATATAATTTCATTAATTATTTCATTAAAATACTTTAGCAAGTTATCAGAATGTAATTAATAAAGTAATAATAATAATGACTCTGCCTCTGATTTAACTCATTTGCTACTAAGCACAAAAACCAAAACACCCCCTGGAATACTAAGCAAAGGGAGATTACTCTCAAGAACATGCACCCCCATGTTAAATAAAAATTTTTTAAAACATCTAAATGAAAATTTAAAATAACAAAACATGCACCAAAAGAAAGAAAATTGGATGAGCTTTTAAAAAATGTATAGGTTGATGCACTTTTATTCACAAATATATTTTATATAAATCTGGAAAAGTGTTTTTTGAAAATTTACATCACTGTTTTTGGGCATCGACCTCCATTGTTTATCACTTTTTATTGTTTACACATATTGTAAGAAACATCTTATCCACTGGCAAATTCAATTTTGTAATTGGTTACTTGATTCTAATCATGAATGGGCACCCAACTAGACAATAGTTAGGCGGCTGGGGTAATGCGTGGAACCCCTAATCATCTCTCATGGTCTGTGGACGCAATTATCTTCTGCATAGAAGGAGCCTCTGTATATCTAAGATAAGATAAGGTGTCTTTCTGGCTGTTTGCTGCGGCTCCGCGTATTGTTTGTTTCAGCATTTAACAACTCTTATGGCAGAGTTCAAGAAAAGCTTGAAGTAGTCTATGGGACTGCTGTCAGTAGGGAGAAAATGATTTCCCCTATTATTTCATTAAAATTATATAGCTTGTCTGTAAAACTGATCAACTTGTGTGACAAAGATTAAGAGACAGTAAGAGTGTCTCCATCACTCTCGTTAACTTGATTCGGATCAGTTATTATTATTATTATCAGTAATATCAGTATCACTATCAAAGTCTATTCTTCCTAATTGTTTGAGTTATTAACTGCTGCATAATTAGACGTTGCAGCAGCAATTAAATAGTCAAGAAAATGAAAGGCCATTGCATCAAAATATTCAGAAACCACACATTCAAATTTCACAAAACATAGTCCGACTTCTAAGCCACATGATAAATGATATAAACATCCGTTTTTTTAAAAACAAAATCAGCGAGGTTTCTACTTTTCAAAAAGCGGAGAGCTATTGAAGGCTTTTCGCACGGTAATGATGCTTCTCACAAGGTCGCATGATGCATGAGCGTTGGTAGGCGTCATGTCGCATTCTAGCGCATTAGAAGCGTGGGGGTATGTCGCATTCTAGCGCATTAGAAGCGTGGGGGTATGTCGCATTCAGTCGCAATAGAATTCTAATTCAGTGTTGACAAGAATTACAACTATTTTTAATTAGGGCTGGTGCTAATTAAAAATTTTTTGTTCAATTAATCAAGAAAAATTTTAATCAAATAATTTTGATTAATTATGTTTTTATAACAAATACAAAGATCCCATTAAGTCGCGATTCATTATTCAGTGAAATTTGTTAAGTCGCAGTAGTTCCATGGCTCCCAAATTTTGTGACGTAACACAGCAAAGTAGTTCAGCTATGCAAGAAACTTTTTTTTTAATGTATCAATGACATATGCATGTCTAAATAAATAATAGTACGCAAGTAAAAAAAACATTATTAATAAATTGGAAAAAAAATTATTAGCAATAATTTCTTACATTTGTAATGAATAATATAATTAATATATAAATAACATGTATCACAAAAAACGTAATTTGATCTAAGATGTGTTAATGTAATATTTTCAATTTTTATATTCCTAAAATAATCAATTTTGATAATTACCTGAAAGTGAACTCGCTGATGAAGAATTTTGTCTCTATCTTTGTCATCTTTCGTGTTAGGAGAAACATTTTCATTGCTTGAACCACTCTAAAAGTTACAATAAAAATTTAAAAGGATAGAATTAAAATAGACAGCTCTAAAAATGTATAAATATTTTTATTATTAATATGATATGAGATACTGAACTTGAACTCTGAAAAATTGGCACAATGATAATGCATTAATATTACTTCAGTATTACTGTATATATAAAATTATCATATATTATTTGTACATAATAAATAGTATTAAATAGTATAGTCTGTTTTGCCAGTGAGGGTATCCGGTATTTTTTTACCGGTTAATTAGGCATTAGGTGTATTAGTAAATTTGTCAGCAATCCTCCGAATCCTGGTCCTAAACTATTTTCCGTGAGTTATCGATTACTATTTAGTTAATTAGTACATAAATATAATTCAGCGTAATTTCATATATAAAAAACAAATTGCAGGTAGACCAGCCGCACCGATAAATATTACTCCCAATGTTTTACCTGCAGCGCAACTAGCAGGAATTGAACTCAAACTATTGAAGGATTATGAATCATTTGAATGCAAGCCAAACGTAAACTCCGGTATCAGAGTTCAGAGTGGTTAAAGTTGAGCCCTGTTTGCAAGCTTCTTGTCAGCCTTTCAGTGGCGCATCAGTCACAAGCAGAATGTTTTCGGCAGCTATTGCTGTGTGACAATTACAATATTCAGTTTTTAATGAATGCTTATGGCTTATCGGACAAAATGTATCACTTATCTATTTTTTATCAATAATGACAATAAATAACATAATTTTACATAATACTTTCATTTACTATCTGGTTACCTCCCCTTATTGGCGTAGAATAATTTAGGACCGGGATACGGAGGATTGCCAATTAGTCCAATACTAATACTATTAACTATTAGTAAAAAAAACTTGATAATGATTACAAACAAAGAATCATAAGGAATCAGTTGTATCAATGACCAATGACTATGACTCATTGAGAGTGAGAGAACAAAAATGAGCTTTTCATAAGGCTAAGACTAAGAGTTAGACTAAGACTTAGGCTACGCATTTAACATTTTAATTTTAGCTACCTCTCCCCCTTAACTAAACTTAATTTAAACAAAAGTTAAAGTTAAACTAATAGACTAAAACTAATACTAATTTAATTAATCCAATTAACTTAATTAAATCACATCACAACAGTCAGTCAGTCAGTACGTACAACTTGGCTATCCACAGATTCCTTACTACCATTTTGAAAAGGCTTCGTTTTAGGTGGTTTTTTGAACATTTTTTTTGGTCGCCTTTTTAATAACTATAACCGCGTCTGTGAATAAATGAAACAGATACTATTGACCGAGACCAAATTATGAATTTGTTATGTCGTCAACTTTATCATGGTAATGATAAGATTGACGATTTCTTTCGTTGCGGTACGAAGTTGGCTATTTTGATTATTCAATGACAAAATACCGTGGCTAACATGCATAATTGACCATTATAAATTTTAAATGGAGAGCTTTTAATTCAAATGGTGCGTTCTAAAATATTACATAAATAAAATAAATTATCCCCCCTAAATAATGAGTAGTTAAGAAATTTGATGAAACATACTTAGAGAGGTCAATTATCTCCGAGCCTAATGTTTATACCGTTGTCAAACATGGCGTCCAAGGAGAAAAAAAAGGTGGATCGAAGGACTGCTAGTTTGAGGAAAATTGATGATGTGGCCATCGATAAAACAGAAACTGCATCACAACTTTCAGAATCCTTAGATAATGTTCAGTCAGAATTGAATACTATCTCAGAATTAGATATTGAAAAACAATTGAAAGAAAAATCTCCAGAACTAACTTATGATGAACCAAGACTGACTGAACTTATTGTTGAGAGGTGATAATAATAAATAATAATACTGATAGTTATAAAATATTTTAAATTATTGTTACAGAAATATCACTATCAATCTTAGAAGAACAATGTTGTGATAAAAAAAATTAATGTAAGAATTCTGTAGTTTAGTATTTTTTCAGTCTGCTTCCTGTTTCAAAATTGACAGTTCTCAATAATTATTTACAAATGTCAAATGTACCTTTCAGCAACATAGTTACTTTAAACTATGTGTCCAGAAGTTGTTGTGCTTAATTTTATAAATATTAAATATCTAATTATAAAACTAAAATTGACATTTCCGACAAAATAAAATTGTGGGTGTCTTCTTATCTCGATTTTGATTTAACAATAGCTCAATTATGTAACCGAGGGTAGACCCCTCAGCCACACCGCATGCCGAATATGCAGCCAAATTGTCATCCGCAAAAATTCGCCTGACCACCCCTCCCCTGTCACACTTTCTTACACCCACTCCCACCCTCTGGAAAATGACCTACTTTATGGACGGCTCCATATGCCCATATAAAACTTTTTTTCTATTGTTAAAAATAATAAAACTTTTCTGAAGTTTTGTAAAAGTGATTTATTGCTGAAGTTTTAATACTTCATTATTGGCCAGACTTCAGCTGAATTTTATCCGAATATTTCGTAATTAGCCGAAAATCAGCACAAATGTCAATTTAGGGAGAAATCCTGATAATCAAGATATCCACCACAAAATTATGTCAGCCTGCTGAAATTATAAAAAAAATTCGGCTGGCAGGTCTAACCGAGGTGTACATTTTACATAATTGAGAACTGTTAACTTTAAAACAGGAAGAAGACTAAAAAAAGATAAAGAAAGATCAGAATGCTTCTAAACGTCTTTTGCCGTATCTACCTCTTTATTAATGTGAAAATACATGAGTCGGCTTCTAATGCATTTCCATCATCCATCCATCCCTGTGGCGCTACAGCCCATGTAGGGCTTGGGCCTGCCTCACGACCTCCTTCCACTCAGTCCTTTATCAACAACTTTCTTCTCCAATATTGGATCCCCAGTTGTTGTAGATCTTTCTCCACACCATCCATCCATCTATGTCTTCCCTTGAGCCGTTTTCCTCTGGGGTTTTGGTGGTGTACCCTCTTTACTTCTCTATCATTTGAAATTGTTTCTAGGTGTTGTGCACAGCGCAGTCTGCCCTTTTTTATTTCTGCAACGATTGTGGTATCCTGATACTCAAATGCATTTACATTTATAATTTATATAATAAAATTGATTGTTTAATTTAATATTTTTAATCACACAAGTTTCACAAATCATTTGTGTATCTTGTATTTGTTTGAAATCTCTATAATAGTTCAATTATATATAATGACCCATGTTCTATGCAAGGTATTTTGGATCATGTGCAAAATAACAAACTTGTGTGCAATTTTGCACAGCATCAATTTTTGTACACAAGTTTAGATCCAACAAACACCTAGTTTATATTACTGTGTGGCACAATGCCAAGCTGCCTTTGATTCCCTGATAAGTGCCAGGTAACCATTTGGACTCAAAGGACACTCTGCCGAGCGTGCATGCTGCTCAACCACCATGGCCTTAACAGATGACAGTTCATTACCTTTCCCCACTCAGCAAGTAAAGAAAAAAACAAACCACCACTTCCAAAAAAAGTTTAAAAGCAATATAAGGTGGATTATTTCAACTGAACTATACAACCTTTAACACAAAAGACAATTTTTAAAAATTGTATTTTTACAGCTTCACTGGGGAATTAGTTAGAGGGCTGTATAGTGGTGAAGGAGAAGCTTTATTCAAAAATGGAAATTCCTATAAGGTATTTAAAGCTTCCTATTTTGAAATATGTATTTAATTAATATAATTTACCAAATGATTATGGTTAAAAATTTTAAATAACTAGAATCAAACATTCATGGATCAACTTTGACAGACTTGAAATTAAATTTAAATGATGCCTTCCTTTTAAGATGGTATTTTAAATTTTTGAAAAATTAACATAAAAGCTTATGATACAATTCCTGTGTTTGACTGTCTGAATTAACCAAACACCAAAAAAAAACATTGATCATTTTAGGGTTTCTTTACTCTGGGACTCATGCATGGCAAAGGAGTTTACATTTGGACAGATGGTGTTGTCTATGAGGTAGGGAATAGACAAACTTTAAATATTACTTTATTAAAACAAATAATAATTTATATACAAATCTTTGATAATCAATGTTTATATTAAATTAATAGTAGGTATTCATTAACAAAATGTTTTTGATTCTTGGTTATTCTTTTAAAATGATTGCATTAAATATTAAATAGGTTGACGACGATGATGATTGTTTCTAGTTTAAATAACGATAACTATCCATGATAGTCTAGCATGTTCATCAAACTCTAATTTTCAAAACTTAGGTTAATTAAAAAAGTGTTAAGCTTTTTCTTAAATGTCAATTTGTTGTCACGTTCTCCCAGTAATTTCGGAAAACTGTTCTATAATTTTGATCCAGTTGCTTCTAAAAAGCACCCTTTAAAGGACTTTTACTGTGTCCATTCACACCAGTTGTGGGGTCTTTATAAATTCCCCATAACTTCTATGATGCTTTGCTTAATAGAGATGAATTAAGAAAAACAAACAAAAAATAATCATTTGTTAATATTATTAATTAAATATCACTGAACTTTTTAAACTGTTATCAATTAAAATGTATACTTATATAATGTTAATAATTCATAGTCATTTAAATAACATTATAATCACATACTATTGGAATAAAAATAAATTTATTGTTGATGCATCTAATTTTAAAGGGAGATTTCTATGAGAATCAGATAACAGGGAAAGGAAGCTACACATGGCCAGATGGAAGGTTTGAACTGTCACATTTTAACAAATAAATTACAGTCATTATCTATGTCTTAAGTAGTCATCATTGAGATTTGACAAATCACTGTGTTCTAAAGAATGTGTTATGGAGGTTTTGATAAACACAATTAAATAACTATTGAAATTATTTAAAAATTGAAATCTTCTACTGTAATTGATTCTATTGCCAGGCAATTTGATAGGCTCAATGTTGTTGAGGCAAACAACTCTCAGTTTGATAGGCTCACTGTTGTTGAGCAGAACAACTCTCAGTTTGATAGACTCACTGTTGTTGAGGGGAACAACTCTCAGTTTGATAGGCTCACTGTTGTTGAGGCAAACAACTCTCAGTTTGATAGGCTCAATGTTGTTAAGGGGAACAACTCTCAGTTTGATAGGCTCACTGTTGTTGAGGCAAACAACTCTCAGTTTGATAGGCTCACTGTTGTTGAGGGGAACAACTCTCAGTTTGATAGGCTCACTGTTGTTGAGGCAAACAACTCTCAGTTTGATAGACTCACTGCTGTTGAG
>MUZC01002371.1:415103-443722 GCA_002072015.1 Radix auricularia | reverse complement strand
CTCACTGTTGTTGAGGGGAACAACTCTCAGTTTGATAGACTCACTGTTGTTGAGGCAAACAACTCTCAGTTTGATAGGCTCACTATTGTTGAGGGGAACAACTCTCAGTTTGATAGACTCACTGTTGTTGAGGGGAACAACTCTCAGTTTGATAGGCTCAATGTTGTTGAGCGGAACAACTCTCAGTTTGATAGGCTCACTGTTGTTGAGGGGAACAACTCTCAGTTTGATAGCCTCACTGTTGTTGAGCGGAACAACTCTCAGTTTGATAGGCTCAATGTTGTTGAGGGGAACAACTCTCAGTTTGATAGACTCACTGTTGTTGAGGGGAACAACTCTTAGTTTGATAGACTCACTGTTGTTGAGGGGAACAACTCTCAGTTTGATAGACTCACTGTTGTTGAGGGGAACAACTCTCAGTTTGATAGGCTCAATGTTGTTGAGGGGAACAACTCTCAGTTTGATATGCTCACTGTTGTTGAGGCAAACAACTCTCAGTTTGATAGACTCACTGTTGTTGAGGGGAACAACTCTCAGTTTGATAGGCTCACTGCTGTTGAGGGGAACAACTCTCAGTTTGATAGGCTCACTGTTGTTAAGGGGAACAACTCTCAGTTTGATAGGCTCACTGTTGTTGAGGGGAAAAACTCTATTGCCAGGCAGTTTGATAGGCTCACTGATGTTGAGAGAAACAACTCTATTCTTAAGTATTCATTACTTTACCTGTCACTGTCCGCAGTTAAAAAAAAAAAAAAAGCATACTATTATAACTATTTTTCTTAATACAAGATTCTTTTAAAGCAGTTACCAGTTCCAAAACTCTATATCTCCAAAAACATTAAATAATAAGAACTTCTAAAAAAAACCTCACAAACTTATAACTTGTGCCCTGATTTCCATTAGCTTTATAAACTTCACATTTTTAAAAATATACTTTTTATAATGTAACAATCACAACAGTTAACTCACAAAAGCTCCCCTCAATTCATGACTAACAAGTACACAAATAGACTTAGTCTTCCACACCAGTTGAAAAGAGTGAAAATTTGTTAAAAGATATAATCTAATAAGATTAACAATTTCTTTACTGAAGCGACTTACATATTTTCTTTGATGTTTTAAGAATTTTAAGTAGGGTGAAAATCAAGTATTAAAATAACCAAAAACTCTTGTCTCTCTTCATCAGATACTTTACATGTCTTATAATTATAATCAAGATGATTACAGATTTGAGAGGATTAATTTAGCAAATTCTGATTTTTCTGTATGTGATTCTTAGCAATAACATATATGTTTGTGTTTGTTTAACATAGTCTAACAGAAAAAATGTAAATACAAACATTTCAGTAAATTCAATAAGAAATTTATTGAGACATAATAATATCAATTATTTATCTTTGGTCAACACAACTGCAAAAGATGCTCACACTAGTTGTTCATGCCAACTTTTAACTCTGAGCACCTTTCCCCTAATAAAGAAAACAAATTTTATCCCAAATAACTTGATGAGACAGAATCAAATGTTTTGCTCAACTCCTCAGCACTTATGTTGGAGATGTGCTCAATGGCAAAAGACACGGCTTTGGTACATTTATTTGTGCTAACAAAACAGTGGCTTATACTGGGGATTGGGACATGGGGCAGAAGCATGGAAAGGTAGGCAACTTTAATTGCTTGTCATTGTACTAATGCTTAGCTTTGAAGTCTGATAGTTGACTTGTTTAATGAGACTGGTACAGTACATTGTTCACTTGGCCAGCCATTATAAAATATTTGAGAGTGAATAGTGAGAGCAAATCAGATTTTTAAATTACTGATTCAGAAGCGTGACTGGGTTTTCTGCGCCATTGGAATTTTATTTCTGGTTCCATTGACAAATGAATATTAAAAAATCCCAAAACTAGGGACGTATATATCTGAATAAATTGAAGGATTAGCCCTTGGCACCGTTGGCAACTGCTCCGATGCCAAGTTGTTGTTACGCATCCGTACTTATTTGATTTAAATGTTTTACCTGCACTTGAACTGCTGGTGGCTATAAGAAGATTCAGAGGTTTGTGTGACTTAAACTTTAAAAAAAGAAATGTTCATAAACATTGCCTCCTAAATTATTTGTTTAAAGCAGATATGATTTCAATTAAAATAATTTATTTCCAAATAGAAACAATGTTAGTTTTAAAAAAGTAATTTATATTTGAAGGCTGAAAGTTGCCTGCATTATAATAATTCATATACATTTATAAAGTCCAATAGCTGGATGCTAAAATACTTGAGTTAACAGATATAAAATATCACACAAATTACACAGTGGTGGTCATGAATTGCATGTAAAGAGAGTTCAATTGAAATTATGTTGATTTAGAATTTTTAGTGTTAAACCCAATGAAGTATAAACTAAGGTATAACCAGGTTTCCTTTTCCATTGCCTGAGTGGGTGGTATTTTAAAAAAAAAATTTTTGACAAAGAAAATGCATTTCAAAATTTTACTGATGTGTTATATCTTTTATTTAAAGAAAATCGTCTAATAATTCTTTAATTTTATTACAATTTAGCTCTAGTGACCATATTGAAAGTCCTTTAATCTTTGGACAAGACCCTTTAACATCTTTTGGGCAACAGTCTTTGACCTTGGGATATTTATAACTAATTTATTTTTCTAGGGAAGGATGGAATTTGATGTTGATGGCAACTCCTTCTATGATGGTGACTGGGTCAATGGTATCAAGCATGGCTGGGGCATGCGCAAATATCCCTCTGGGAACATCTACTCTGGCATGTGGTTTAACAACGTCAGGCACGGAGAGGGCACCATGAAGTGGCTGGACAGAGACCAGATTTACAGCGGTCAGTGGGAGAATGGCATACAGGTAATAGGTCTTATATATTGTTCTCCTTCAAGAGAAACCACAACAAGCTACTATTGAACTTCGAAAGTAAAAAAAAAATTATATTTCACTCTCATTCAGTTTGAATGTTATATATTCCAAATAAGTTTTTTTAAAGATTTATTCTTTGGAAATAGACTTAACATGCTGTTTAAGACACATAAATTAATACTTCTCAAAATATCAACTAAAAGCCCATTATTAGTTTCACCAAATGCTTATCCGTAGCCCAAAATACTAACAATTCAATAGATGTGGTGGGGGCCGCGGTGGTCGAGTGGCAAGCGCGCTTGACCGTCGTTCCAATGGTCACGAGTTCGAATCCATGGGAAGCCAAGGACTTGTTCCCGGGGCCTAGGGCGTCCCCGAGTTCCACCCAGCTCCAAATGGGTAAAAAGCGGCGGGTAATGCGTGGAACCCTTAGCCGTGGCATGTGATCACTGCATCACTTGCCAAAAAACTGCTGCCTTGCAGATGGTCTTGGCTGACCAAAGGCTATGGAAGCAAATCCAGAAAATACAGCAGGCTGAAGTCAGAGACCACGGGCCAATTGGCGCAAAACTCGTGGCACGCAAAACTCAATATTCAATATTGAGAACAAAGAAGAAGAAGAATAGATTTGGTATCCATATAATCGTCCTCTTTTTTCAATGTTCAGCATGGCTCAGGAAATCACATCTGGCTTCTCAAACGTGTCAATAGATCTCAGTATCCCCTGCGTAACATGTATGATGGTGACTTTGTCAACGGGCTCAGACATGGCCATGGCGTGTTCTACTACGCCAATGGGGCTAAGTATGATGGGTGCTGGAAAAATAATATGAAGCATGGAAAGGTAGGGGATTTTAAAATTTAGTATTTTTAAAAACTGTTGTTACACCTGTGTTGAAAATTTTTGGCATTTGCTTTTAATTTCAGTTTAAAATAAAAAATGTATGACTAATTTCAAACTTTTTTTTTCAGGGAAAATTTACTTTTAAAAATGGCCGTATCTATGAAGGTCTGTTTGAAAAAGACCATATTGTGGAGTTCCCTGACTTTACCATTGATGGAATGACCTCCCCTGACATGAGTCAAATAAGGACAAGAACTCCTGTACCTGCTGGTGGGTATTGTAGAAGATCTCTTGGATGTCTAACTCTACTGCTGCTATTGCAAGTTGGTGCTGAGGTTTCTAACTTAGTTGTTCGCTCGCTCCTATTGTTTAACTCTTCTTGTGCCTTAAGGTTTTTGGAAAACTTCTGCCTCAGTGCCGTAAGAATTTCCCAAATTGCGATCAACCGGTTATGAAATTTAAAAAATTGCGTAAAATCCCTTTATATTATTATTGTCATACTGACTTCATCTTTTTTGATAAGAATGGTTATTTTATGTTTCCAAAAGACCATATTGAGTTTAAAACTATTTTTACCTGTAGTTTAGTACTATTATTTTAGAAATAAAGTACTTCGGGAATCAAGAGATAACACTAGCGAGAGAAACAGCTGCCATTGCCGAAAGTCGAAAACATAATTTTTCACGCACTGAAGAGTTTTTATTTTCTGTAATTTTGTTTCTAAAGAGAGTTCTATACAGGCGCACATTATCGCGCTTTGGTAAAAACGAAGTGGCGCGCATTATCACGCTTTAACTCTTAATGTACCAAAGCGCGGTATTCCGCGGTTTACCGTTTAGTACCAAAGAGCGGTAATGCGCGACTCGATAGAACTCTCTTTAGAAACAAAATTAAAGAAAATAAAAACTATTAAGTGCGGGATGAACGATGTTTTCGACTTCCGGCAATGGCGGCTGTTTACCTCACTAGTGTTATCGCTCGATGCGCGATGTTTTTTGGAAGTTTTTACGGTTTTTATTCAAAGATGCGATTTTGCTATACTTTATTACTAAAATAATAGTACTAAACTACAGGAAAAAATAGTTTTAAACTCAAAATGGTCCTTGGGATACATAAAATAACCATTCTTATTCTAAAAGATGACATCAGTATGACCATAATAATAAAAAGGGATTTTACGCAATTTTTTAAATTTAGTAACCGGTTGATCGCAATTCAGGAAATTCTTACGGTACTGAGGCGGAAGTTTTCCGAAAACCTTATGGCACATTAAGAGTTAATATATGAAGAGTTAAAGCAATAACCACAAGCCACTCAACAAGTCAGTTCTTTATTTGCGTACACCTTCTCATCTGGCCGTTGTTACATTACTTGGTGCTCAGTCTACATTCGCCCTGCATCCTTTTAGCACCCCAGACTTCTACTACTTAGCACCCTGGCTACTCTCTTTCCACCCTGGCTTTCTACCCCCGGTCTAATACCTCCCTGTCCTTATATTGCCCACCCTGGTTACGCGGTGGTTATCCCCTCACATTTCTGGCTGACTCAAAACTCGTATCCCAAGAAGTGATAAATGACAATGCGAGTTTGTGATGGGTTAAAAGTTACATAACGTCTAAGATGGTTAGGACATGTAAAAAGAATAAGCCAGTACCATATCCCCAAGGACCTCTTATATGGAGCATTGGCATCGGGAAAGAGGAAGACAGATTGCCCATGTCTCCGATTTAAAGATGTCTGCCAGAGAGTCATGAAAGCAGCCAGAATAAACACAAGTGACTGGGAATGCAAAGCAGGAGACTGATCTACATGGCACACAGTTGTTAAAGGAGGCGTCATGGTAGCCAAGGAGCAAAGGATGGAGGAGGCTATAGGCAGAAGAAAGGAGAAAGGCCAAAATATTGGGAAGCACTGAACTTGTGTTCAAAATCTGTGGAAAAGACTGCCACTCAAGGATAGGACTGCTCAGCGACACAAGGAAATGTAACCCAACCCAATAGAGACGCATCATCGTCTTGCAAAGTTATTTAGGTCACTGAAATAAAATACTCACTTCTACCCCCTAGACCAGTGATGGCGAACCTTTTTGGGGCCTCATGCCCAAAATTCAATTAAAACCTACTTATATATAGCAAAATGTCAACTCACAGTGCCAGCAAAGTGGTTTAGTTAAGGAACAAATATTTTAGTCATTTGCTGGCTGATGAGGCACTGTGTGCCCTCTCCTAGACCCTGGGTCAACCACCCTTACACATTTCCCGCCCTTATGTAAATTTACGCTACACATTGGGTTATTTCCATGGTATCTTAATTACATCCTTCCCAGCAAAACCATTCAGGGATCTGAAATACAATCCCAGTCTCCCACAGTCCTCCCACCTAGAACTGTCCCCCAGGTCAATCACCTCTACGCACCTCTCCACACATCCCCCAGATCAAATACCCCCACGCACCTCTCCACATGTCCTCCAGGTCAACCACCCCTACCTGTTCCTCCACAATATTCTAAGATAGTTGTCTTGTGTTACTTAAATTATGGTAATGTCTTGGGATACATGCACAGCTGGGCTTGACTAGGGTAATGAATATGTTAGCAAAGTATTCTTGTACTCCATACATCACTCACTCGTATAGCACACATGGCAAACATCCATTACAGGCTGTGACCAAGATTTATTGTTGTAAATTTAATTGTAACTATTGTTCTTGAATCCCACCTCTTAAAAATAATAAAAGCACAATGAATATCGCAAAATGCTAAGAATATCAAAAAGAAATGTGTAATGATTATTTCAGATAATATCTCAGTTCAATCTAATGAAAGCAGAAACACAACTGGCCCAAGTTTTCATTTGGACTCATCAGCTCTTTTGGAAATATTTCCTTCTGATGACATTGAACCCGAGGTCCAGCAGGTAATTAATTATCAGTGATTCTGTGACAGGAACATTCATTCTAAGAGTCTATCAAATATATTTTTTAAATTTCAGCATTATTGCTTTGTTGAAAAAAAGTGTTTATGCCATTCGTGAGTTATCATTTGTGATGATGCCTTTTTCAAAAAGGTTGTCTGGTTTTTATTTAGTTATACCTAGAATTCTTCTTCTTCTTCGTTCTCAATATTGAATATTGAGTTTTGCGTGCCACGAGTTTTGCGCCAATTGGCCCGTGGTCTCCGACTTCAGCCTGCTGTATTTTCTGGATTTGTTTCCATAGCCTTTGGTCAGCCAAGAGCATCTGCAAGGCAGCAGTTTTTTTTTTGGCAAGTGATGCAGCGTTCACATGCCATGGCTAAGGGTTCCACGCATTACCCCGCCGCTTTTTACCCATTTGGAGCTGGGTGGAACTCGGGGACGCCCTAGGCCCCGGGAACAAGAACTCATGACCCCCTAAAAATTATTAATTTGTAGGGATTTTGAAAATATTTACAGGAAATCCATTCATACAATTAAATTTATTATCTAAACTGTTTGTCTTTGCACTGTAGGTTCTTTATGCCATCACACGCCATATATCTGCACTACGTAGAGTGTACGGCTATTACAGTATGTTGGGATATGAAGGAAGTCCAGACAACACTTACATCATGAACAAATTACAGTTCTGGCGTTTTCTCAAAGATATTTGTCTGCATCATGACAAGTACTCACTGACAGACATGGATCGCTTGATTGGACAGTGTAAGTCACATGATCCTTGCAATGAGGTTGTCTTGTATCCTGCATTTAGTGTTGGATATTATATATATCATTTAGCTAATGAAATATTTAAACAAATAAATGATTTGATATTGTATTTAGTGAAGGGACGATTAATCGGAATCCTATCAGAATAATTGGAATATCGGGACTTTTCCAAAGAATCGGGAATTGGCATCAGAGCTGAATAATTCAGACCCAATTCCGATTCCAAAACGATTCTTAACTGACTAACTACCACGATCAGTGTTATAAAAAACTAATTTTTTTACATTTATTTTCTTTATTTTGTTCAGAGATTTGTAATTACCGGCAGGAAGTTTATTTAAAACCACATGTTGTCAGCAAAATGTAAACAATCTTTTTACTGTGGTATGTAATAGTCAAAAAGGTAGCATATGAAGTGGGGTGCCCCGTTTTTCCCATTTTTCGTAAGTTTTTGTTAAAATCAAGATTAAAACATTTTAAACATAATAAATTAACAATAAAATATTGTAAGCTTAACTTACAGTAAATTTATTTATCTAAAAAATGATATTTTAACTCATATAATTATCTATTAAAATGTGTTGGGAAATAAGAAAACTGAAGCTAAATTTCTACGCATACATGCTAGTGGGAAAGGGGGCACACATTTTAGGGACCCCTTAAAATATTTAAATATAACAGTTTGTTGCTTTAGCCCCGTTTTTTTCCCTAGTACATAACTGAATTCACTTAGTCCTGCCCAGCCATGCTGTGCTGAGGTGGGACTGGGTCAGTTGGTGACATCATGTTTTCATGCTCCAAGTTGAGTTAACATAAAGTTTGTTTTTTTAAATGGGGCTTGATATTTGTTACACTGTTTCTGAGTTACCATTATTCACAGCAGTGATTCCCAGATTGAGTGATACTGTCCCTTTGAAGGCACTTGTGTGACTTTCCTTACAAGCTACACTAATAAATAACCCTTTGTGTGTAACCTACACATCCCTTCATTGTCCCCGAACTGTTCTCTTCCAAACCATCTTCCTTGGGTCCCTCCCCTCTGTCCCCTCTGCCAACAATGGACTCAGTCTGTAGGTAACTTGATGCTATTCAGACTACCCAACAACAACAATGGCGTTGGAGATTGAGGGTGGGTGTGTGGGGGTTGTAGGTAACTTGATGCTATTCAGACTACCCAACAACAACAATGGTGTTGGAGATTGAGGGTGGGTGTGTGGGGGGTGTAGGTAACTTGATGCTATTCAGACTACCCAACAACAACAATGGTGTTGGAGATTGAGAGTGGGTGTGTGGGGGGTGTAGGTAACTTGATGCTATTCAGACTACCCAACAACAACAATGGTGTTGGAGATTGAGGGTGGGTGTGTGGGGGGGCGGGGCGGGGAATGTCTGTCATTATCATTGCCTGTCGTCCATCTGGGGCATAGGCCACGAACAAAGGCTCTCCAGGCATCCGGGCCCTGTGCCAATCTCTCTAACTGTCCCCAGCTGTGCCCACTCTTTTTGGAGTCTGTCTTCAGTTCCCTTCTCCAGGTCATTTTGGGTCATCTTTTCCTCTTGCCCTGGGGATTCCAAGTGAGGGCTTTTCTCACAATGCTGGATGTAGGCTTTCTGAGGGTGTGGCCAATCCATCTCCATGTGCGCTGAGGTATTAGTCTGTAGTCTGTTATATATCCTAAAATCTGGGAAGCCTTGTTTACAGTAAGCACCCTATAATTTAGGAAACACTTCCACATATATGTTCACTAACAAGTGTGTGTGTGTGTGTGGGGGGGGGGGGGGGTAACTGTCTGTAGTCTGTTATATATCCTAAAATCTGGGAAGCCTTGTTTACAGTAAGCACCTTATAATTTAGGAAACACTTCCACATATATGTCCACTAACAAATTAACAGAAATAATTTTAATTTTAAATTCAACAGAAAAGAATAATTTTTAAAGGTAGGGGTATAAATATTAAATATTATACTTCTGAAATTATTTTTGGGGCGAGTTAAGTGTTGACAAGTCTCTTTCGTATTAATACTCTGTTTTGACTAAGGTGCATGGGCCCACAGTGCAATTTCCATGTCAGTCAAGTTCTATTATTTGTAGACTTCAGTGAAGCAAGGCTATAAATTTATAATGCTTCATCAAATTATTTATATTGTTTTGAACTCAATACTTCATCTTTGTATTATTAAAATGGAATTATTGATAGATGTGTTTATATAAAACCTTTCCAATGCATTTTCTGTATTGTATGCTTCAATAGCAAGTTAACAAACTTTTCTAATCAACTTTCAACTTTTATATTAATTTAATATTTTTATACCTAGACACAGTAATATATATATATATATATATGTGTGTGTGTGTGTGTGTGTGATAATGGCTAGGAATCGGAATGGTATAGGGAATCGGAATTGTATAGGGAATCGGAATCATATAGGGAATCGGAATCGTATCGGAATCGTTAAAAATTTTGGTATCGTCCATCACTAATTGTATTAGACAGTGAAAGCAAAAACTCTAATTAAAAATAAGATTGTGCTGCTTTCTCATGTATTTAATAACAAGCACCTCTGTCCCCAGGTTATAAGAAGTCCAAATTTGAACTGCACAATCCTTATGAAAAGATTTTACAGAGGCAGTTTGTCAACAGTCTGGTCATTCTGGCTCATCTCATCTACAAAAAGGAATATAAAAAAAACAAGTAAATGTTTTGAAACATCATTCATAGACCCAACAAACAGAAAATAAATGTTGTATCAAAGTCATTCAGACGTATCCAATTATAAATTAGCTGTTATACCCACCCCAACATTTCTACTTTATAAAATTATGTGTTTGTGATTATCTGAACGGCATTGATGCTAACAAGTTATAAGTCTACTCGAGCATTTTAAGTTTGAAGTAAAACCCTGAAGAAATGCACTCATTAGCCAAGTAAATTGGTGATACAAGATGGGGGTGAGACTGCAATCAGGCTTTAAAAAATAAGTAAATGGAAAAGACGTAAACAGGGTAAGGGTTAGCCTGACAGGACGTACACGTACGTCCTGTCAGGCTAACCCTTACCCTGTTTACGTCTTTCCCATTTACCTGAGTTGATGATTACAGGTGTGTTAACCTTGAGAGAAAACATCACTTAACCATCAAGAACAAAATTTTTTAAAAATATTCTAATCTTAAGAGATGATTAAAAGGTCCTAGAAAAAACCTGGAAAGTATTAAAAATATGATTCGCTTCTAGACCCAATAAAACTAGACAGCTTCAAGTGTGTGGTCACAAAACCTGTATCTAAGATAGAAAACTGTGGAAGGTTTCAAGTGTGTGGTCACAAAACCTGTATCTAAGATAGAAAACTGTGGAAGGTTTCAAGTGTGTGGTCACAAAACCTGTATCTAAGATAGAAAACTGTGGAAGGTTTCCTTTATTTATTATTATTTGAGGAGAGCAAGAAATTTTACTTATAAATTTTATTTTCATTTGTTCTAGGGAGACAGGTCCAGTTTTAGAGTACTGTTTCTCTCGGTTGATGATTGAGAGAATTCTGAGATTTGCCTGTGTCGTCAAAGGTAGGCTTGCATGTTGACCATTCAAATGGCCTGCTGTCAAAGGTAGGCTTGCATGTTGACCATTCGAATGACCTTCTGTCAAAGGTAGGCTTGCATGTTGACCATTCGAATGACCTTCTGTCAAAGGTAAGCTTGCATGTTGACCATTCGAATGACCTTCTGTCAAAGGTAGGCTTACATGTTGAACATTCAATGTCTTCATAGGGTTAAAGGTTTATTGGTGGGGTGAAGGTCATTGATGGGGTGAAGTTATTGGTGGGGTGAAGGTTATTGGTGGGATGAAGGTTATTGGTGGGGTGAATGTTATTGGGGGGGTAAATGGTATTGGTGGGGTGAAGGTTATTGGTGGGGTGAATGTTATTGAATGGTATTGGTGGGGTGAAGGTTGTTGGTTGGGTGAAGGTTATTGGTGAGGAGAATGTTATTGTGGGTATAAGGTTATTGGTGGTGCTAATTGTTTTGGTTGGGTGAAGTTATTCTTGCGATGGGAGTAAAAAAAATAAAGGAGCAGTTGAGAATTTGGTGGTAAAGTGTGTTAGCTAAGACTAAATAAAGCACAAAATACATCTAACAGATTTAATTTCAAGAAGGATTTAATCAGGTAAAGTTAGTAGTTTAGCTGGATGATGTTTTATAGTAATTTAGTTATTTCAGCTGACACTGTATGAGCCTGTTGTTTCTGGTATATGTTCACCATGTATATATGTGTCAACATTTGTAGATTCTACTCTGTGCTCCTACAGGACCACTGTATTATGAAACCAGACGAGCTGTCAATGCATTGGTGCACATGGACCAAGCTTATGAAATCTACCAGGCCATCTGTACACCAAGATTGGTAAGTCCTTGTACACCAAGACTGGTAAGTCCTTGTACACCCAGTAAGTCCTTGTACACCAAGACTGGTAAGTCCTTGTACACCCAGTAAGTCCTTGTACACCAAGACTGGTAAGTCCTTGTACACCAAGTAAGTCCTTGTACACCAAGACTGGTAAGTCCTTGTACACACAGTAAGTCCTTGTACACCCAGTAAGTCCTTGTACACCCAGTAAGTCCTTGTACACCCAGTAAGTCCTTGTACACACAGTAAGTCCTTGTACACACAGTAAGTCCTTGTACACCCAGTAAGTCCTTGTACACCCAGTAAGTCCATGTACACCCAGTAAGTCCTTGTACACCCACACTGGTAGGTCCTTGTACACCAAGGCTGGTAGGTCCTTGTACACCAAGGCTGGTAGGTCCTTGTACACCAAGACTGGTAAGTCCTTGTACATCATGACTGTTAAATCCTTGTACGCTAAGACTTGTAATTTCTTGCACATACAGAGGGGTTAGTATATCTCTCAGAGTGGTTAGTATATCTCTCAGAGTGGTTAGTATATCTCTCAGATTGGTTAGTATATCTCTCAGATTGGTTGGTATATCTCTCAGATTGGTTAGTTTATCTCTCAGATTGGTTAGTATATCTCTCAGAGTGGTTAGTATATCTCTCAGAGATCAAAGTGCATTCTGATGTGTTTTGTGTTTTCTATTCCAGAAACCACCAAAGGAGCCAGTTTTGAGAATGAGATCCTTTATGCACTTGATTAAAGTAAGAAATCTACAGTTGAATATGA
Source organism: Radix auricularia (assembly GCA_002072015.1). NCBI lineage: Eukaryota > Metazoa > Mollusca > Gastropoda > Lymnaeidae > Radix > Radix auricularia. The sequence continues at coordinate 431,139 of MUZC01002371.1, read as the reverse complement.
CAGATAATCTCTACAAATATTCTACTTAACACAAAGAGAATCTAATAGTGAAAACATTTTTTTTATCACCTATATAACATATGATGTCATAAGTAATGTGAAGTTTTGAGGACTTCACAAGACATGCAAACATTTTGAATGGAAATTTACATTTTTTTTGGAGAAAAGTAAAGCCCTGTAATCTTCATAGTTACAGAATGTAACGAATATATGAAAAAATCCTGATACTATTTGAAACTTGCACCTTAATGTCAAACTTTGGTTCTTATTTTTATGAATTCAATATAACATTTATTGACTACTATTTTTTGTTTAACAGGAGTTAGGACTTATCAACCATGAGCTAACACCAGCAAAGATTGTTCAGCTTTTGACATCAGACAATCCCAACGTTAGTGATGGAGAGGGCTGCTTCAACCTTGAACTTGAGGTGATTGTTTTATCATATCCCTGTATCACCAAAGATGGTCTGTTAGTTGGTGATTGTTTTATCATATCCCTGTATCACCAAAGATGGTCTGTTTGTTGGTGATCAATCTCCTACACTGTTTTGTAGAAAATGTTTGAGAAAATTAAGGAAATAATATGTTTGATCATAAAATAAGTTTGCAAAGGTATGAAATGACTTTTTTCTTGAGTAAAGTAAATTTTTAGTCACGATTTGTTTGGGGATAGGGACCATCCTTATGTTTTCACAATGTGGTCGGACGGGAGATGTTTAATCAACAGGATTTTGCGTATTGATGCGCATGGGGGAGGGTAGGAGAGGTATGGACTGAATGAATATGTACATGCGCACAAAAAATTTAATTTACAAAATACTAAGCCTCTTAAAAGAAACTGCTCATGCAGAAGACTGGTTACATTTGCATAACGGGACAGCGATTTCACTGCTTATATAGTTATATTTAATCAGTTATTTTGCTGCAATGTTCAAGGCAATAAAATTTGAATGTTCTATTGTATTTCTTTAATAAAATCAACATGAAAAACCAATATCTTGTGAATATGACTTAAAATTAATTTTTCAAGCAGGGGGTGGAAAAGCTTATTTGTACGTACGCATAGGAGAAGGGGTCCCAAAAATGTACGGGGTAGTTCATGGGGATAGGGGGGTACAAAAATATGACTTTTTGTGCATATGTAATATATGGATGGCACCATATTAAAAACTAACAGCTGTTAGATGTAGAGATATGTCTCCAGTTAAGGGCATCAGATGCATTCTTAAAAATCAGCTTACCCACCAGCTAGCCATCCACAATCATGTCCCCCCCCCATTTCCCCACAATCATGTCTTCCCCACAATCCTGTATCCCCCATTTCCCCACAATCCTGTCTCCCCCATTTCCCCACAATCCTGTCTCCCCCATTTCCCCACAATCCTGTCTCCCCCATTTCCCCACAATCCTGTCTCCCCCATTTCCCCACAATCCTGTCTCCCCCATTTCCCCACAATCCCTCTCCCCGATTTCCCCACAATCCTGTCTCCCACATCAGCGTCTCACTTTTCTGCTTCTTGTCTCTACCCATCATAAAATAGATCATTGCTGATAGCAAATTTTCTTCATGACCTAAAAGACTAAAAGTTAAAAGACTGCCGATTAACCAACTATTTGGCAGATGACTTTCTTGGAATACTTTGAGGCGTTGCTTCTGTGTGCTGAGATATTTGTGACTGAGAGTGTGGTGCTAGATCCAACCACTCCGAGACCAAGCTTCAAGCTACTGCAGGAGCTAAGCCAGTATTCAGGGGAGTTGACGGCATCACATGTTGCCAGCCAGGTATTGAGTGTATAGGACAGTCACATGTTGTCAGACAGTTATTGAGTGTATAGGACAGTCACATGTTGTCAGCCAGGTATTGAGTGTATAGGACAGTCACATGTTGTCAGACAGGTATTGAATGTATAGGAATCTGTTAGAAAAGTTTTCTTTAACCAGAGTTGTGCAAATTCTTCAGTGAAAGGGGCCCAAGCTAATGTACATTAAACAGCATAGGGCTATACCTTTACAAAGACAGCTTCAGTTAGTGCCATCAAAGGGCTATACCTTTACAAAGTCAGCTTCAGTTAGTGCCATCAAAGGGCTATACCTTTACAAAGTGAGCTTCAGTTGGTGCCATCAAAGGGCTATACCTTTACAAAGTCAGCTTCAGTTAGTGCCATCAAAGGGCTATACCTTTACAAAGTCAGCTTCAGTTAGTGCCATCAAAGGGCTATAGCTTTACAAAGTGAGCTTCAGTTAGTGCCATCAAAGGGCTATACCTTTACAAAGTGAGCTTCAGTTAGTGCCATCAAAGGGCTACATCTATACAAAGTCAGCTTCTGTTAGTGCCATCAATGGGCTATACCTTTACAAAGTCAGCTTCAGTTAGTGCCATCAAAGGGCTATACCTTTACAAAGTCAGCTTCTGTTAGTGCCATCAAAGGGCTATACCTTTACAAAGTCAGCTTCAGTTAGTTTGATCAAAAACATGTCAGCTTAATATTTATTAATTTTTTGTTCCCAATGTGCAGCAGTCATCTGTTGGCTGCACAGAGAACCATAGCCACACCATGCCCACCCCTGCTTTAAATGATTTGTGTCGTATATTTCTAACACGAGTCCAACATTTTATTGGCCAGTCAGCCATGGATGAGGAGGAGGAAGCTGCCACCGTTCCAGCTGAGTCCATTTCTCCCACTCCAGTGACACCCCTCAGAAACGGGTCATCAGCTGCCAACACCATTCTCAACATTAAACCTGGGGAGTCTCCCCCGAGGGGATCACTGTCCTATGTGAGTTACCAAACATAGTACACTACTACAACCATTGATTTATACATAACCTTCTGTCTATTGTGAGTTACCAAACATAGTACACTACTACTACTACCATTGATTTATACATAACCTTCTGTCTATTGTGAGTTACCAAACATAGTACACTACTACCATTGATTTATACATAACCTTCTGTCTATTGTGAGTTACCAAACATAGTACACTACAACCATTGATTTATACATAACCTTCTGTCTATTGTGAGTTACCAAACATAGTACACTACTACTACTACCATTGATTTATACATAACCTTCTGTCTATTGTGAGTTACCAAACATAGTACACTACTACCATTGATTTATACATAACCTTCTGTCTATTGTGAGTTACCAAACATAGTACACTACTACAAGCATTAATTTATGTCTATTGTCAGTGACCAACTGTTAATCCTTTGACCTAAGAGGCACTTAGTTGTATGATGTTTCCCTATTTTAAATCCTCACATGAAATAATTCACACACATTATTTTCTCACTCAGTGAATTCACACATTGTTCTCTCACACAGAAAATTTCACACATTGATGATTCTTCACAGAAATGTTCCTCACATTTTGTGTATGTTTCAAGACATGTCAAATTAAAAGAACAGTAATTGTTATAATTAAAATCTGTTTAAAAATCCTTGAGTTTTTCCCACTGTATCTGATGCATGTTTTTCTGTCACAGCACACCAGTGAATCAAATATCACAGTCAACGTCAATCACAACAGAAAAGATAGTGGACGACCTGGTTAGTTCCTGCTACAGCAGATAGCTGTTTAAGACACAAGTATTTCTGTGACAAGAGTTGTAACATTGACTATCACTGTTGTAACATTGACTATCGCTGTAGTAACATTGACTATCACTGTTGTAACATTGACTATCACTGTTGTAACATTGACTATCGCTGTTGTAACATTGACTATCGCTGTTGTAACATTGACTATCACTGTTGTAACATTGACTATCACTGTTGTAACATTGACTATCACTGTAGTAACATTGACTATCGCTGTAGTAACATTGACTATCACTGTAGTAACATTGACTATTGCTGTAGTAACATTGACTATCACTGTTGTAACATTGACTATCACTGTAGTAACATTGACTATCACTGTAGTAACATTGACTATTGCTGTAGTAACATTGACTAGAGTTGTTACAGCCTTTCGCACGTACTTTGGTTATATTTGTAATGGAACTTTTAAAATTGTTTTAACTTTGAGCCTAATTGCTGTTTGTAATACAATTACAATGTAGTTCAAAAATCTTTGTTTGGTACCAACCAATTATCAAAAGAATAAATTATCCTAAATGTTGGTTTCATTTACAGATACTCAGAAAACTTTTAGTGCTGTTAAAAGCCATTCTCCTCTTGATGAGATGAATGAAGAACCGATTGGCCCTGAAAGTCATGCCAGCAATGCAAGTCAACCAGGTCATGGTGAGTTCAAAGGTCAAGACAATTTATAAAATGTAAAAGAAATGGTTGAAATGCTCAAGTCTATAATTAAAAGACTATTAAAGGCCTTGAAATTTGACTTGGACTCCAGCAGTGGTCATGGCAGAAGTTTGACTTGGACTCCAGCAGTGGTCATGGCAGAAGTTTGACTTGGACTCCAGCAGTGGTCATGGCAGAAGTTTGGTTAGCACAATGGTCTTCAATGGATATAAAATAAGTTTTAGCTTATTGCTTTTTGGAATACATTCATTATTCATTGATGAAAAAAATTCATTATTTAAAGGCATGAGAAAATACTGTCCACTTAAGCTCTTTAGTTCTACCAGTGGTTCTCTGACAAGTAATACTGGCCACTAAAGCACTTTAGTTCTACCAGTGGTTCTCTGACAAGTAATACTGGCCACTAAAGCACTTTAGTTCTAATAGTGGTTCTCTGGCTAGTAATATATAAAAATAATATAATACATTCATTAGTACTGATGAAGGCATTAGTCTAAATGTTGACTTGTGTATTAGTCTATAAATAAAGCATTAATTTATAGTTTTGTTCACACAATTTGTAAGTGTAACTTGTGTTTTATTTTCTCTAGCTAGTCACTTTCATCTGTGTGTGTGTGTGTGTTGTTTGTCCATTGTGACCAACAAGTGCCATTCTGACACTACTGCTCTAACTTACTTTTAATAAGCATTGACCCCTGTTTTATTCATTTTCTTTTACAAGGATACATTTGTTTTATAAGGATAAATATTTGTTTTACAAGGATACATTTGTTTTATAAGGATAAATATTTGTTTTACAAGGATACATTTGTTTTACAAGGATACATTTGTTTTACAAGGATACATTTGTTTTATAAGGATAAATTTGTTTTACAAGGATACATTTGTTTTATAAGGATACATTTGTTTTATAAGGATACATTTGTTTTATAAGGATACATTTGTTTTATAAGGATACATTTGATCTTAAACAGGTCCTTTGAGATGATTTTGTTGTTAATTTAATAGGAAACTTGACTAAAATAATAGGAAACTTGACTAAAATAACAGGAAACTTGACTTAAATAAAAGGAAACATTACTTAAATAACAGGAAACTAGACTTAAATTACTGATAACTTAACTTAAATATCAGGAAACTAGACTTAAATATCAGGAAACTTGACTTATATATCAGGAAACTAAACTTAAATATAAGGAAACTAGACTTAAATATCAGGAAACTAGACTTAAATATCAGGAAACTAGACTTAAATATCAGGAAACTTGACTTAAATATCAGGAAACTTAACTTATATATCAGGAAACTAAACTTAAATATCAGGAAACTTGACTTAAATAACAGACAACTCGACTTGTTCCCTCAGTACTCTTATCCCCATACAAAACTCCTTCAATAATGAATGCTATGAAAAGTCCCAAAAGCCCATATTTCTCACCGTACCCAGGTAAAATAAGTTATCTTTCTTCTGTTAGACTTTCATTTTATTACTGAAAAGTTTATCACCAACTTTACATGTTTAAGACTGTTCCAAGATGATAAGTTTTCCCATAACTTTGAATGTTCTTATTGGACTGACTTTGTTGTTGGCAGTTTGTTCCAACTTCTGTTCAAATTTAATTTTAAAATAAATAAGTTTTGTGGCAAGTAATTTTTCTTTTATTAAAAATAAATAAAAATGAAATTCTGCCATTTATTTGATATTTTTTTTTATTTGAAAACATTAATAACTTTCTCTCTCTCTCCAAAGCTGCCATTTGCCTTGTTATCATACAACATTTAATTTAATTGTAATCATGATTAAAATATTGAATGATTTCACTATTTGTTGACAATGGTCAATGATTTCAAGTTTTTTATTCTTACCAAAATTATTAGAACATTAGAATTTTTATACTTAAATATTTTCATATATACACATATATATATATATATTTATCTGTTTAAGTACTAACATTCAATCTAAGTTCAGTTTATATCGCAGTAATTGAAATATTTGTGTCCCATTGGTCAGAGTTCGAGTCTCCTGTTGAGGCAGATGGTGAGATGGTCGTGTTGGATGAAGAAACCAAAAAGTTTAATTTCTGGACCCATCAGATCCACATTTTCTTCTTGAGGAAATTCTTCCCTAATGCAGAGAGATACCTTGAAGCCCAGAGGCTGAAAGCTACCAAAAGAGTGGAGTACAGGAGAAAGCAGACTATCACAGCAGCAGATTGTGAGCTCAGAGAGGAATGATATTCCAGTCACGAAATGATTTTTTTTTTTTTTTTACGAGAGTTATAAGTATTTATTTTTAAGCCAATTTTTACATTAATGGATGGGTAAAATGTTTTTAAAAAAATGTTTTCCTAATATAGTATTGAGCAGAAAATTGTTTTACTTTTCTTGTTTAGTATGATTTGATATACCTATTGAAATTGAAAGTTTTAAGAATATTTTATACCCATTGTCCATTAGCTGTATCTGTGATAAAATGATTTGTTCCTTTGTTTGATGGTTATCTGATTCCTTACATAAACCTACACATATATTCTGGTCTACATCACAAGCTCGCCACCACAAACATTAATCTTTAAGAGCCAATAAAATTATATAATTTATAGGAGCTTACTTTAAAGGAGTTATTTGTTTTTTTTATGTATCCTATTAATAATAGATTATTACATGTCTTTACTTTTCATTGAGATTAGTTACATTGAATTCAGTATAATAAAGTTTTAGTTTTTTACTTCAAACTTTTCTCCAGACGTAGCTTTGAAATTCTAGAGTAACTCAACAATACTTGTTGCTATTTAAATATTTACATTATTTATATAGCTCCAGTCATGTCGGTAAATAAGTTGAGTGAGAGTGGGGAAAAGCCATACTCAGAAATTTGAATTAGTTTTTGATGTATGGTTTATTTGGCACAATTGGAAAACCCCAGTGACCTAAATATTTTTAGTTTTGACATCTGCTGTGTCACTACTTAAAGCCTGGCAGGAAAATGTTGAGTGAATAAAAACATTTCAAATTTAACTGTATTCTCAAGATTTGCTATTACTTTTGAGCAGGATAAATCTGAAGGGACACAACCTAAACAAGATACATAATCTGTGTAGAGCAGGGGTCGGAGAAACCATGGCTCATGAGCCAGATGTTGTTCTATTGATGGCGGTATCTGGCTCTCAGGAGCCAGATGTTGTTCTATTGATGGCGGTATCTGGCTCTCAGGAGCCAGAAGTTGTTCCAATGATGGCGGTATCTGGCTCTCAGATAATTTAATTTGTAAAAAAACGTTTATTTAGACATTTTTGATCTACATATTAATTGCATTTAAAACAAAACAACATATGAATGTTATTAAGAATTCAGAGACTTAACTATTGTACTATTAGTGTTGAAATTACACAAAATGCTCACATTTATTTGAATTTTTAATTTTAAACATAATATATGGCTCTCACAGAATTACTTTTCAAACTGTGTGGTGTTTATGGCTCTCACAGAATTACTTTTCAAACTGTGTGGTGTTTATGGCTCTCACAGAATTAGTTTTCAAACTGTGTGGTGTTTATGGCTCTCTCAGACAAAAAGTTTCCCGACCCCTGGTGTAGAGGAATAAAAAATGTTTAGCCACAGACGGACCAGATTGCCTTCTGTAGCCGCAATGTGGTCTACACCATTGTCTGTAAGCGCTGCTCTTTAAAATATATAGATAAGACGGAGAAGCTACTCTCTTGCCTTAGCACAGAGCATATTTGTGCGATTACACAAGACAAACACTGTCCTATCTCCCGACACTTCAATGGACACGACCATATGGGCATTGATGACCTGGTGGTCAGTGCCATGATAACACACCCAGGAGGGTCAGTCTGGAGAATAGACTAAACCAAACGTATAGAACTCTTGCACCACATGGGATGAATGTTGTGTTTGCGCTGACCACCTAATCGTTTTGCCACACCCACTCTCTCCTTTCCTATATGAGCACACACTACTCTCATCCTACTTTTCTTTCATTGACTCTTTAGATTTCTCCAAAGCTAAGTTTTTGTTTTGTATAGTCCTTTCAGGCTAACTCATGCCCTGTTTACCTGTTATCCATTTAGCCACTAAAACAAGATAGTTAAAGTTAAGTCCCCCACTTCTGGCAAAAAGAATTCAATGGTAATACTGATACTGAGGATGAAATATTAGTTTGACGTTAGGAAAAGAATGTATACTAAAATTAACAGTTGCACTATACTATCACTATCATAATGGAACAAAAACTTTTCATTTAAAATCATTTTATTACCAATAACATTTGAAAGATTAAATGTTGGAATTCTGTCCTATAATGAAATGAATTTCTTCATTTCCCATGATAAACAAATAAACACAGTTGAATTAAAAAAAAAAATCCTTGATGACAAAGTAAAACAGTAGGCAACACAACAAGAGTGTATCTAGTGTGGCTAGCCACACATTGGCTCTGGTTCTCTGGCATTCGTGTTGCTAAACCAAACAATTCTTTCCCAAAGAGGAAAAATCTGTTGGTATAATTTTATGTATCCTTTTTACTCTCCACATTGAACCTGAGGTGGTTAAATTGAACATTTCTACCAGTTTAGACATTTATCGGCTTTACTCTCAACTCTATACACATTTTTAAAATTCAAATGTTTTCTCAAAAAGCAATATATATAATACAAATATTTTATAAAATATGAATTACATGGAGTAATGCTGCTGCAGATGATCAGAATGTAATGTGTATTATGAATAAAATATAACTCTTTGAATCCTTGACTTGGTTTTTATTAAAATTAAGTAAATATTTTGGCGTAGGGTCCCAGGGGCGGATTAAGACTGCACGAGGCCCCGGGCTGCAATTAAACGGGGGCCCTAGCCCTAACCAGCCACCGTCCCTTAAAATAAAATGATTGTTAACAGCTAATATATGGCTGTAACTAAATATTAATAATGAAAAAAAAAACGAACACGAAGAAATAATTGTTTGAAGTGTTTGCAGTATGTTCCAATTGAGTGTGAAATGAAAAATTTAATTATCCAATGCTTGGAATCGAACCCGACTCCGGTTGCATCACGCACCTGTACTCTCTCCACACGGCCAGCGGAACTTGTTTAATATGAGAAATTTTAAAAATATAAACTATATTTTATGCTATGTTCTCTAAGTGAGCCAATTAAATATAGTTTTATCGATTATTAAGACTGAATCGCAAACAGTTGTATAGATAATATTTTCTTTTTTAAAAATTTTATTATATTTGTACACTTTTATTATAAAATATAAAAAGTTTGGGGGCCCCCAAACCATCGGGGGCCGCTGGCTTTAGCCCGCTCAGCCCCCGCCTTAATCCGCCTTAGTTAGGGTCCACAAATAGTTTGTATGAAAACAAGGAGGGCGGAGTCACTACGGTTGTCATAATGATCTAGAGGCTTTATTTGTATCATTAGGTCATACAATCAGAGGGATGTATTTGTATCAGTAGGTCATACAATCAGAGGGATGTATTTGTATCAGTTGGTCATACAATCAGAGGGATGTATTTGTATCAGTAGGTCATACGGAGGGATGTATTTGTATCAGTAGGTTATACAATCAGAGTGATGTATTTGTATCAGTAGGTCATACAATCAGAGGGATGTATTTGTATCAGTAGGTCATACAATCAGAGGGATGTATTTGTATCAGTAGGTCATACAATCAGAGGGATATATTTGTATCAGTAGGTTATACAATCAGAGGGATGTATTTGTATCAGTAGGTCATACAATCTCAGAGGGATATATTTGTATCAGTAGGTCATACAATCAGAGGGATGTATTTGTATCAGTAGGTCATACAATTTAAATGAAAGTTTCTGGAACCAAACGCACCCCTGACTCACACACACACATGTCGGGGGGGACACAAGGACAGATAGACGTACGCCTGCATGTCAACAAGCATCTCTATGTTGATGAAAGTAAAATTTAAAACAAGAACCTAGAGCAGTGTGGTTAAGTCAACAAAATATGTAGAAATCTAATAGTTGAAGTACAACTTTATATAAAAGAATTCACAAAACATAATGTTACCAAAACATTTTTATTACCTAATAAAAACATTAACCAAGTAAAAATTATCTTTGTGACCAAGTAAAAATTATCTTTGTGTCCAAGTAAAAATTATCTTTGTGACCAAGTAAAAGTTATCTTTGTGTCCAAGTAAAAAAAGTATTTATACCACAATTCAACAAAACATGTATGTATGGGCCAGTCAATAATTATATTTATCTGTATGTATGGGCCAGTCAATAAAACATATTTATCTGTATGTATGGGCCAGTCAATAATTATATTTATCTGTATGTATGGGCCAGTCAACAAAACATATTTATCTGTATGTATGGGCCAGTCAATAATTATATTTATCTGTATGTATGGGCCAGTCAACAATTATATTTATCTGTATGTATGGGCCAGTCAATAAAACATATTTGTCTGTATGTATGGGCCAGTCAATAAAACATATTTATCTGTATGTATGGGCCAGTCAATAAAACATATTTATCTGTATGTTTGGGCCAGTCAATAAAACATGTTTATCTGTATGTATGGGCCAGTCAACAATTATATTTATCTGTATATATGGGCCAGTCAATAAAACATATTTGTCTGTATGTATGGGCCAGTTAATAAAACATATTTATCTGTATGTATGGGCCAGTCAACAATTATATTTATCTGTATGTATGGGCCAGTCAATAAAACATATTTATCTGTATGTATGGGCCAGTCAATAAAACATGTTTATCTGTATGCATGGGCCAGTCAACAATTATATTTATCTGTATGTATGGGCCAGTCAATAAAACATATTTATCTGTATGTATGGGCCAGTCAATAAAACATATTTATCTGTATGTATGGGCCAGTCAATAAAACATCTCCATCACAAAGTCAATAAAACATTTAATTGCCAAGTTTATACAACTATTTTATGGTCAATTCACACCAAAAAAATATCTCCCAAGACCTAGTGAACATGACTCCCCCCCACACACCAGCACCCCTGGTACCACTCCTTGCCGCGCCCCTTGTCTCACGTCTGCTCCACTGGTTCCCATATCACCCAGCGCGCGACTCAGGTTGTGGTCTAAAACTAAATGTTCCCGCTCACCCCGACCCAAGCCTGGCCTCACGTCGCTTGTTGTTTGATCACATTTCGTCATATCCTCTGCCTACAAGTGTGCTGGGAGTAACCTGTGGACGTTTTCATATTCTACCACTAAGGTGAGTTTTCCTCCGCCCCCTTGTATTACAATACCTATGTTATTTTTACACGCTGTACATTGAAATCTTTGTTACGCTCAAAATCAAAAGATGGAATTCCGTATAACATTTTCAGATTCTCGATCGTTAAAATTATCAGCTACATCGTACTCCACAATGAGTTAAGTATCAAAGTCGTAGCAGGAGGGAATTTCTTATTTTAAAATAATACAGACTTGATAAAAGTTTAGATGAGTTAGAAATCACGTTGGCTTGAGTGATATATAAATTGAGATAACAAACGCCTAGTCTTGAAAGAACAAAGGGAATGGATTTGAGCGTAGGAAAAGTTTTTGATTTAAACTGAACAGAGGATTGTGATGGGGGCTTGGAGAAAAAGTTGACAAGGGCTTGGGAAAAGATCGTGTTAGGGGCTTGGGAAAAGATCGTGATAGGGGCTTAGGAAAAGATCGTGATAGGGGCTTGGGGGGAGATGTTGATAGGTGGGGGCTTCGGGGAAGATGTTGATAGGGGCTTGGAGGAAGATGGTGATGAGGGCTTGAGAGAGGATGGTGATAGGGGCTTGGGGGGAAGATGGTGATAAGGGCTTGGGAGAGGATGGTGATAGGGGCTTGGGAGAGATGGTGATAGGGGATTGGGAGAAAATGGTGATAGGGGCTTGGGAGAGGATGGTGAAAGGGCATGGGAGAAGATAATGCTGGGCTTGGGAGAAGATAGTGATAGGGGCTTGGGAGGAGATGGTGAAAAGTTTGGAAGAAGATGGTGATATGATAGGGGCTTGGGAAAAGATTGTGAGGTGGGATTAAGTACAGTTATAAATTTACTGTCGCTTTATTCAGGATATGAATCCGATTAACTATCCAGTGATTGTTCACTGCCTAAGGACTTCACGATTTAAGTAATTAAAGAAAAATTTTACCGTTGAAACTGAGGTCACAATACAGCATGGGTGAGTAAAACCAACTAAAACAACAACAAACAAACAAACGAACAAACAAGCAACCACTGGGATGACAATATTCCCTCTACTCATCCTTCATTCGCCAGCAGTCTCTTTACCCCGCTATCATTGATAGCCCCAGTATCTCAAGACTAGGGGGAGTAATGCGATTGCGTTGTTAGACGATTTTACAGAGTTCTCGGACTTAAAGAGCATCCTCAGATACCTGAGGTTGGCACTTTTATAAAATCAAGTGGTTTAGCGAAGGCGATCCAACCAAATGCTATATTTAGAAGGTTCAAGGAGGCCAGTGCTTTCATGTCTCACTTGATCAGTGTTTATTTTTCAATGATAATTATACTGTAGGCATAAACGACATTTAAAAGCTTTAAAGTAAGACTATTGGCGTTGATATTAAATGTCTGTGAGAGATGATGGTCTTAACAGAGTAGCATATCAATTTAAAAAACGGATTTACTTCACATTGATAAAAACAATATTAATATATTATAGTTTAAAATTAGAAATTAAAAAGTTCTACATAACTGAATTGTAAAGAAAGTAAATCATTCACGAAACTTCTCTCTATTTTCGTTAATCAACGATTCTACAAATTCTTTACAATAGTTAAGTCCATAAATAACTCAATACTGAAGCCACCTTCGAGGGGGCTTAAAAACGAACGGTCTCTCTGGCCTCAGAATTATAGTTTCAATTTTATTACCGTCGACATTCAAAGTTAGAGTTATACATTTTCCGTTATAATAAAGATGAAAAATGTATTCGCCCCCTCCCCCCACCACGTCCCCCACATTGAGAAATCGTTAATTTTCGCAGTCCTAACAAAAATAATTGTAGAGTGAGTTACGGGCTATGGGTAATTTGTGAGAGTTAGAGAGGTTTCAAAAAGTGTCATAGAGTTTCCTGGGTAATATAGTGTACTGGGTCATAGAGTTGACTGGGTCATAGAGTTGACTTGGTCATAGATTAGACTGGGTCATAGATATTACTGGGTCGTAGAGTTGACTGGGTCATAGATATGACTGGGTCATAGAGAGACTGGGTCATAGAGTTGACTGGGTCATAGAGTTTACTGGGTCATAGAGTTTACTGGGTCATAGATATGACTGGGTCATAGAGTTGACTTGGTCATAGAGTTTACTGGGTCATAGAGTTTACTGGGTCATAGAGAGACTGGGTCATAGAGAGACTGGGTCATAGAGTTGACTGGGTCATAGAGTTTACTGGGTCATAGAGTTGACTTGGTCATAGAGTTGACTGGGTCATAGAGTTGACTGGGTCATAGAGTTGACTGGGTCATAGAGTTGACTGGGTCATAGAGAGACTGGGTCATAGAGTTGACTGGGTCATAGAGTTGACTGGGTCATAGAGTTGACTGGGTCATGGAGTTTACTGGGTCATAGAGTTTACTGGGTCATGGAGTTTACTGGGTCATAGAGTTGACTGGGTCATAGAGTTGACTTGGTCATGGAGTTTACTGGGTCATAGAGTTGACTGGGTCATAGAGTTGACTTGGTCATGGAGTTTACTGGGTCATAGAGTTTACTGGGTCATGGAGTTTACTGGGTCATAGAGTTGACTTGGTCATGGAGTTTACTGGGTCATAGAGTTGACTTGGTCATGGAGTTTACTGGGTCATAGAGTTGACTTGGTCATAGATTAGACTGGGTCATAGAGTTGACTTGGTCATAGATTAGACTGGGTCATATAGTGACTGGGTCATAGAGTTTCCTGGGTAATATAGTGTACTGGGTCATAGAGTTGACTGGGTCATAGAGTTGACTGGGTCATAGAGTTTACTGGGTAATATAGTGTACTGGGTCATAGAGTTTACTGGGTCAAAGAGTATAGTGGGTCATAGAGTCTACTGGGTCATAGAGTTAACTGGGTCATGCTAATTTCATAATTTATGTTATATGATTAAAGAGTTTCATTAATTATTTAACCAAATTATTTATGAGCAGTGCTATCATATCTTTGAAGTGGCAACTAAACAAGGAACTACTTATTTGTTTTATGTAACTAGAAGTTTTAAAAATAAAGTATAAGGTGATGTTTGATGATGCCCATTAATTATACCTCACATTGCATAGTCGTAAACGAAAGAAGAAAAGGATTAAGGGACTAGAAGAATAAGGAGAGAGAGAGAGACATAGAGAGAGAGAGAGAGAGAGAGAGAGAGAGAGAGAGAGAGAGAGAGAGGGGGGGAGAGAAATCGATAGAGTATATGCTAATAGTTATGTAAAAAGTCCATACAACGCAAGTCAATATCCGTTGGATTAAATCGTAGTCCGTACATCTTAGAAAATGTAAACAGTTTTCAATGTCTTGTTTGTCATTGGCCCAGGATGCCAGGTCTATGGGATCTATTTCTGGGTCTTTATTGGGTTCCTTCATAATATCTCGAATATTTTTGTTGTTTTTAGAACTTGTTCAATACAGTTAATACGAACAACACTTTTTAGATACGTTACTAAATTATTTTTCATTTCAACCATAAAAACTTTTCATTGCATCCGAAGTCCGAACAGTAAACAAATTAATGACTTTGCTTTGCGCATCATTTCGAAATTCGAGTTTATGGTTTCTCCATTGCTCTTGTGCAGGTGCGTATTTTGAAGCATAACTGAAAATAATCCCTCTCATCTGTACCAAAAGGCAATTTTCATCATAAATTATACACGCCTATCAGCACGTCGCTCTCTTGGGCCGATGATCTAATAAAAACTGGCAACATGACACCTCACATTGGCCTGGTTCCTAAATTGTATTTCGTATTGGCTTGTCATGCACGACAGAAGGTGTCCAAGTTGTACCAGAGTGAGAATGTCTTCACATGGCCAGTTGTATCAGAGTGAGAATGTCTTCACATGGCCAGTTGTATCAGAGTGAGAATGTCTTCACATGTCCAGTTGTATCAGAGTGAGGATGTCTTCACATGGCCAGTTGTATCAGAGTGAGAATGTCTTCACATGGCCAGTTGTATCAGAGTGAGGATGTCTTCACATGTCCAGTTGTATCAGAGTGAGAATGTCTTAATATGGCCCCTTGTATCAGAGTGAGAATGTCTTCACATGTCCAGTTGTATCAGAGTGAGAATGTCTTCACATGGCCAGCCGTATTAGAGTGAGAATGTCTTCACATGGCCCCTTGTATCAGAGTGAGAATGTCTTCACATGTCCAGTTGTATCAGAGTGAGAATGTCTTCACATGGCCAGCCGTATTAGAGTGAGAATGTCTTCACATGGCCAGCTGTATCAGAGTGAGAATGTCTTGACATGGCCAGTTGTATCAGACTCAGAATGTCTTCACATGGCCAGCTGTATCAGACTCAGAATGTCTTCACATGGCCAGCTGTATCAGACTCAGAATGTCTTCACATGGCCAGTTGTATCAGACTCAGAATGTCTTCACATGGCCAGTTGTATCAGACTCAGAATGTCTTCACATGGCCAGCTGTATCAGACTCAGAATGTCTTGACATGGCCAGTTGTATCAGAGTGAGAATGTCTTCACATGGCCAG
>MUZC01002371.1:382080-395429 GCA_002072015.1 Radix auricularia | reverse complement strand
TAACAAACAAACAAAAAAAAAAAATAATAAATAAAAAAAAAAATTAAAAAAAAAATAATAATAATAAAAATATTAAAAAAATAAAGTTTTGACTATAAATTCTTTATTAACGAGACATAATTTAAGAATCGATATTAATACTTTTCAATGTCTGTCCCGTTCGTGACGCTACTAATTTTAGAAAGCGGCGCAACAATCACTGCACCAGAAATAACTCTTAGAACGTCCGCATAAAATTGCTCAATATTGAAATAAATGAATAAAATAAAAATAAAAAAGTAAATGAAAGTTCTGTACTACATTGTTTTTTATTCTGATGTGTTTATATTTTGAAAACTTCTGTCATTTTTGACGGGTGATGCATTAGTGTTAATTATAATACGCAGTGCAAGACAATCCAAAAATCTTAAATGTTACTACTGTCTCATAAAACATGTTTAATATAATGCGCATCGATCGGGAATATTTTTTTAAAAAAGAAAGTATTGTCAATATAATAAGCAACTTATTGCACAACAGGAAAGGGTGTTCAATAAAATACGCACCACGACTCTCTAGCACAAAAATTAACATGTATCATAGAGATAAATGAAGATAATCTAACAATCTATTTATTTAATTACAGTACATTCGATCGATCTAAAATTTTGATGCATCATTTTTATCATCGGTACGAGTCTGCCTGCAAAATTTCAGCTCATATACGCGAAAGTGGGTTAAAATCGATCCATACAGTTATTTTTGGCACTCAAGTAAGCAAGCAAGCAGACACCAGGAGTGTATATAAATGATTTAAAATAATGAATAACTAAGATTCTAAGCGAGATTTCAAACAGACAAATGTAAACACTTAGTAAATCATGCATAGGCTCTCAATCTTTTAGAATATTTTCCAAAGGGCTAGGATTGGGCAAGGGGTTGGCGAGGTGAATGCCAAGAAAGTCGTCCTTCGTTTGGGTCTTCAACCATTTTTTTAAATATATGAGGTACCTATGATTTTATAGACGACTTGCAGTGTCCTTCCGCCATCAGGTGCAGTCATATTCGGCCATAAGGTGTAGTCATGTTCTGCCATTAGGTGTAGTCATGTACTGCCACTAGGTGAAGTCATGTTCTGCCATCAGGTGTAGTCATGTTCTGCCATTAGGTGTAGTCATGTACTGTCACTAGGTGCAGTCATGTTCTGCCATTAGGTGCAGTCATGTTCTGCCATTAGGTGCAGTCATGTTCTGCCATTGGGTGCAGTCATGTTCTGCCATTAGATGCTGTCATGTTCTGCCATTAGGTGCAGTCATGTTCAGACATTAGATGCTTTCATGTTCTGACATTAGATGCAGTCATGTTCTTCCATTAGATGCAGTCATGGTCTGCCATTAGGTGCAGTCATGTTCTGCCATTAGGTGCAGTCATGTTCTGCCATTAGGTGCAGTCATGTTCTGCTATTAGATGCTGTCATGTTCTGCCATTAGGTGCAGTCATGTTCTTCAATTAGATGCAGTCATGTTCGGCAATAAGGTGCAGTCATGCTGGGTACATTTATATTTCTTCTGAAGTCTCTAAAGTTTCCATCATCGTCAAGACGATAATGATAAACCTTTTCTGTAAAACCTCAGTGAATCGGCCATCTATCTCCCCAATGACATATCCAATCTATGGCACACAACCATTATGACCTTATTTCATTAATTCAAACTATATTATTTTTATTTTTTAAAGTTATTATTTTTTTTTAATAAAAGAATAATGACGCAGACATGAAATAGCAAGTGCTATAAGATATATGTGCTATTTGGAGAACTGCATCGGGAAAGAGGAAGACAGGTCGTCCACGTCTCCGATTTAACGATGTCTGAGAGAGACATGAGAGCAGCCAGAATAAACACAAGTAACTGGGGATTTAAAGCTGAAGACCGATCTACATGGCAAACAGTTGTCAAAGAGGGCAAAGGATGGAGGAGGCTGCAGACAGAAGAGCCAGGAGAAAGACCAAAACATTGGGAAGTACAGAACTCTTTGTGCACAAAAATACTGTCGCTCGTGGATAAGACTGCTCAGGTACATGAGAAAATGCAACCGAACCATGATGTATCATGGTTTCTCGAGACGGAAGGAAGGGGGATGAACTATGACTGAATTATCTTATCTAATCTCTGAGTTCTTTGAGATGATGAGTGATTGATATCTCAGTGATTAAATAAGACGACAGTTATCGCCCTGAAATTGATGCCGAGTGACGAGGACGCTGTTTGAGTTGCCATGACAACCAGCTGAGAGGCCCTTGAAGACGGGAGGCAACTTGTGAAGTGTTTAACTTTATTTTTTCATTATCAAAGAAAGATATCGATGCGATGAAAGAAATGAAAATAATGATATCTATTGTAGAAAAGAATGTCAAGTCAATATATGTAACGATTAAAAAAATAAATAATAATAATAAAAAATTATGAAAGATACTTAAAGTTAAAGGAAATTTGAAAGTGAAAAAATAATGGAAATAAAGGTGAGAAAATCAAAGAAGATAATTGGAAAATGGAAGTAACAAAGGATGTGAATAGATTTTGTTACAGTAAAAAAGGATGTGAATAGATTTTGTAACTGGAAACTGAGATGTGTGCAGGAAAATGGTTGACACTATAAAGTTTTAGCGAATTACTGCCTCTACTGATGGGGTCCTTTAATAGATTGTTAAAATAGTGTAATTATGAGTTCAAGAGAATTTTGAGAGCATATTTTCTAGGAAATATCGTATGAACTAAACTTTAACTTAGGCCACTCGTTTGTAAACATATCGAATGAACTCAAACAATTCAAATGCTTTACCAAATAAAGAGATCGTCATTTTTTGTTTAATTTTTCTGGAGAATGTATTACCATGGGAAATATTTTAAAAGATTTTGTTTTAAAAGTTTTATCCAAACAATAGAAAGAAAACCTTTTTAATTGTTTCCTTAAAATCCTCTACAAAATTGATTTTTAGGTCGTGAAATTCATCAATGGCTTTGTTGCAATTTTTTTCTGTCTAAATATTTCTGAATTAATCGCTAAATTAAGCCGTCGGTTTGCACATGATCGTTTCTCAAAATGACCACCACGAACTAGTATTATTTCAGTCACATACCACGGACAATGTAATTTGATCAGAGAGATTGTTCCTTACACCCATTGACCAGAGTATATTAACGTAGTGCAAGATAGAGGTTTGGAAGAAAGGGGGGGGGGGTGCTCCTTATTGGAGAAAGTGGGAATATCTAAGAGAGAGAACTCCAGCCTGTCAAAGAAATTCCCCAAGATGTCTGACCACTAAGAGAATTGCAATCATGTCAAGGGTTGTATGTGGGGATGGGTGAGGGCAGGAGTGAGTTGGTGAGAGTGTGTGAGTGTTTACAGCCAGCACTTCTATTGGTGTTGGGTATTGTCATTTGTCTTTAACAAAATATATTGGCCAGATCAGAGGGTTTTGGGAGGGGGTGGTGGTGGCTTGGGCTGGGAGAGGCCTGGTGTTAGGTTAAGAAAGTCTGGCTGTGAGCTGGAGTGGCCTGGGAGTGGGTTGGTTGTAGGCTGGGAGTGGGTTTGTTGTGGGCTGGGAGTGGGTTGGTGTGGGCTGGGAGTGGGTTGGTTGTGGGCTGGGAGTGGGTTGGTTGTAGGCTGGGAGTGGGTTGGTTGTGGGCTGGGAGTAGGTTGGTTGTGGGCTAGGAGTGGGTTGGTTGTGGGCTGGGAGTGGGTTGGTTGTGGGCTAAGAGTGGGTTGGTTGTGGGCTGGGAGTGGGTTGGTTTTGGGGTGGGAGTGGGCTGGGAGTGGGTTGGTTGTGGGCTGGGAGTGGATTGGTTGTGGGGTGGGAGTTGGCTGGGAGTGGGTTGGTTGTGGGCTGGGAGTGGTTTAGTCATGAGGGGAGAGAATATAAACAATAAAAAAAATGCAGAAAGTTTCCAGGATATACAAAAATTGTGTGACACCAGGTTCAAATCTGAGGGTATGACTAGGGGGCTGGGTATGATTGGGAGAGGATGAGTGAAAAGATGTGTGTATATTGGTATTTTATCAGTGGTTCTCAAATTGTTGGTACCGTCACATATTTTACAACCCTCGTAATTGTGAGTACCCTATGATTGGGTCCTCACGTCGCTCCATGACATGGTTGACCTGACAAGACCATCGAGAACTTAACGAACCAATTTCTGGAAGGCAACCTAATCTGTGACGTGACATGATCAATATTCGACTCGATTTATTCTTTATCTATTGATTGTTGTTTACAGCTGAAGCGTGGTGTTTTCTTGTTTGACAAGTTCGGTACGAGAGTAATGCTCAACTTTTAAAGTCTCCATATAAGTTGATGTAACCAAGTAAATCATTGCGGAACTAACGTAATGCAACAGAGCTGGCATACGGTTTTCAGCTTACTAACACTTAGGGCCTCTGATTATTGCGAGGCACACCAACAAACAACCTTCCACGTATTATCTATTATGTCAGTAATCGTATTACCATTGTTCAGCATGGCATGTTCAGGTCTTTTTATAGTAGTTCAGTTGTGTGCAGAAAATACTAGTGTATCACAGGCCTCAGAATATCATCTTGAACGCTGACTCATGTCCTATTGAAAAGGCTTATTTAAAATTCCCTGAAAAGTCTATTCTCCATTATTTGGTCGTGTGAAGAAATTAGTGTAACAAAAAAAATTGAAAAATCAAACTGCAATAACAGCCATCACATTTGTTTTATATGTAATCGTATTTTTTTTTGGTCATTTTTTAATGACATAAATTGACAATGTCTAGAAATAAAGATTGTTAGGGTGTTGTTCTAGAGGTTAACTTTGCACAAAGTCTGGCCTGTATTCGGTATTTAGACTTTGACAGCAGTTATATTTGGGAGGGGGGAAGCTTAGGTAAAATGTGGAGCTTAGGTAAAAGTTTGCCCAGTCAACTTCTTCGCTGATCTCTGCCCCAATGACCAAATGCCCTGACCAGGAACTGGCCAATCAACGTAAGGGATCAAGCTGTTAAAGGAAATCTGCCGGAGAAGTTTGGCAAACACAAAAAATCGCTGGAGATAAAAGATTTTCTCGCCGATGTCTGCGAGCTGATGACGAGGGGCAACAACTCACGCTAATCACTGCGGCCATTGCAATGACGTCATCACCTTCACTGACTGCTGGAGAGCTACAGCTGAAGTTGTTTAGAGGAGTTACCAACCCATCTTCAATGTATGGAGGGCTCAGGTCCCTCACTTGAAACCTTGGCTAGGACTGAGGCAACCTGCGCCAACGGCATTACGGTTAACAAAAATTAAAACAAAGACTTGAATTGAAGCGATTACGTATTGAATTGTTAAACTACAACATGTCTAAATACATGTAACAACATGTCTAAATGACTACATATATATACGAGTACATGGCTATATGACTGCAAGACTAAATGATTTCATGGCTAAATGTCTACATGACTAAATGACTACATGGCTAACATGGCTACATTGCTAAATGACTATATCGCTAAATGACTTCATGGCTAAATGACCACAGGACTAAATGACTACATGGCTAACATGTGGCTACATTGCTAAATGACTTCATGGCTTAATGACCACAGGACTAAATGACTACCTGGATATACGAGGACATGGCTTTGCAACTTCATGGCTAAATGACTACATGACTTAATGACTACATGGCTAAATGACTTTATGGCTAAATGACTATATGGTTAAATGACTACATGACTTAATGACTACATGGCAAAATGACTATATGGATATATGACTATATGGCTAAATGACTATATGGCTAAATGACTACGTGACTTAATGTCTATATGGCTATACGAGTACATGGCTAAATGACTACAGGACTAAATGACTAAGTGGCTATATAACTACGTGACTTAATGGCTATATGGCTAAATGACTACATGACTAAATGACTACATGGCTAAATGACTAAATGACTACATGGCTAATATGATGTTTTCGAGCTATGATTTGAAAGGGCGGGAGATTTCATAAAGGTTTTTTGGGGACAGAAAGGAGATAAAACAACAAACACAGGGAACATTCAAAGCCCAGTTGGCTCTAGGCGCTGGGGACACACTGCATTATTTAGGACATAACAAGACTAATTGGCCCCTTAATGACTTGGTCGATGATTGGCCGGCTATTTGAATAAAACATTTAATGACGGGTTAACAAGGCCTAATGAGGTCAGGATGGGTCAATGTGACCCGAGGAACTTGCGGCATGACCTTGAAATGTCATATTATGTCAAAAATTTTCTTATGATGGGTCACGTAGTGCAAGGGCTGACAACACACTCTGTTTCCTGGGCTCTTTGTTGATGAGGCAACTCTTGGAGGACCACTTGGTGGTGAGACAACTCTTGGAAGATCACTTGGTGGTGAGACAACTCTTGGAGGATCACTTGGTGGTGAGACAACTCTTGGAAGATCACTTGGTAGTGAGACAACTCTTGGAAAATCACTTGGTGGTGAGACAACTCTTGGAAGGCCACTTGGTGGTGAGACAACTCTTGGAGGATCACTTGGTGGTGAGATAACTCTTGGAGGATCACTTGGTAGTGAGACAACTCTTGGAGGATCACTTGGTGGTGAGATAACTCTTGGAGGATCACTTGGTAGTGAGACAACTCTTGGAAAATCACTTGGTGGTGAGACAACTCTTGGAAGGCCACTTGGTGGTGAGACAACTCTTGGAAGAGCACTTGGTGGTGAGACAACTCTTGGAAGATCACTTGGTGGTGAGACAACTCTTGGAAGATCACTTGGTGGTGAGACAACTCTTGGAGGATCACATGGTGGTGAGACAACTCTTGGAAGATCACTTGGTGGTGAGACAACTCTTGGAGGATCACTTGGTGGTGAGACAACTCTTGGAAGATCACTTGGTGGTGAGACAACTCTTGGAGGACCACTTTGTGTTGAGACAACTCTTGGAAGATCACTTGGTGGTGAGACAACTCTTGGAAGATCACTTGGTGGTGAGACAACTCTTGGAGGATCACTTTGTGGTGAGACAACTCTTGGAGGACCACTTTGTGTTGAGACAACTCTTGGAAGATCACTTGGTGGTGAGACAACTCTTGGAGGATCACTTGGTGGTGAGATAACTCTTGGAAAATCACTTGGTGGTGAGACAACTCTTGGAAGGCCACTTGGTGGTGAGACAACTCTTGGAAGAGCACTTGGTGGTGAGACAACTCTTGGAAGATCACTTGGTGGTGAGACAACTCTTGGAGGATCACATGGTGGTGAGGCAACTCTTGGAGGATCACTTGGTGGTGAGACAACTCTTGGAGGATCACTTGGTGGTGAGACAACTCTTGGAAGATCACTTGGTGGTGAGACAACTCTTTGAGGATCACTTGGTGGTGAGACAACTCTTAGAGGATCGCTTGGTGGTGAGACAACTCTTGGAAGATCACTTGGTGGTGAGACAACTCTTGGAAGATCACTTGCTGGTGACGCTAAACAACTAGCTACTTTTTAAAAAATATCGATTGAATATAATGCCGTCAGTTATTGCTGCGTTTCAATGTACCACAATCTTTGAGACTCCAAGGGGCAAGCTCTGACAAATAAAAATAAATTCAAACCTTATTAAATCCTTTATAGTAAGAGGCTAATGCGGTCATCGATAGCGATTGGTCTTTCAAACTCCTAAGCTAAGACTCCCACAGCCAATGAATCAGATTTTTTTTTTAAAAAATTATATTTAACAAATTTACGCGGACATTCAATGCGAATTATTTTTTGTGCTGTAATTTTTTTCCAAGACTTTATTTTGAGAGGTACGCTTTCAAAAAATATTTTATTCTCAAACTATGATGCGCACATTTTCGTGTGCGCATATTAAATTGAGCTGTAGCTGTTTTTACGGGTACTTTCTTCATTTGATAGATACGTAAAAAAAATGTTTCATTACAATTGTTACACGATGCAAGGGGTTTATTTTTTTAACGTGTGAATGAAGTTGTGAATTTGTTAAATTCTGTTGTGATACATATTTCGTCATTCATTAAAAATTCTAATTCTAATTCTGTAATGACTGAATTAAACGTGGATAGCGATGGCCCAAGTCAAATATTTCTAATATCGAAGTTATAATTATTAACTCAAATATCGAGATTTTCGCCGCTGTCCGAATTTGCAAATTCTTATAGCTAATCCGAATAGTATCCGGATATCAGTTTAGTTAGGAATTTTCTTAATCAAATTAAATTAATAAGTTTATAAACAAATATATAAAAAGTACCAAAAAAATGAGCAGTACACGGGATTTATAGTCGAAAACTTTGTTTTTACAGGTTATTTATTATAACTATAATGAATAGTATTTTTGAGGTGATGCACATTTATGGTCTGTTGGAGGAAAGGTGCAACATGCCACCGAAACGACGCTGGAGCGTCCTTGGCGGGCTTTGTTGCTCGTCCATAATAAATTATTAGAAAATCTTGAAAAGTACTTTTGAAAATTCTTCGGCAGTCGAAATGCTATTATTTTCAAATCCATATTTTCTTATCAAACATAGCAAAAAACATATTTAGGGGTCATAGGTGTTTAAAACCAGTGGCGGGTTGAGAACCTCTTTCCTAGTGCCAATACATAACTTAACTACTAGTCTTTGACGTGTACACGCCCACGTCAGGATATTTGCATATACTTGTGTTTATGTAACTGAACTGTGCTTAGGATGATTGAGAGGGAAAAGTCTTTATTTTCAAATCGTTGGAAATGTTAGTAGAGTGTGAAGGCTGGGGCAATGCGCTGTGTTATAAATCTATACGTGTACAAAATAAATAAATAGAATGACAGTTTAGACTCGTTATTTTGTATTTTGATTTTAAAACAATCAAGAAATCAATCCTATAAGAAATACGTAGACTAATTCGAATGTCATGCTTTGAAGATACGAACAATACAAAGAAATTAATCTAAGAATGTTTAGGAAAACCCGATAAAAAAACAACTACAAAACAAAAAAAAAAACAACAACAAAAAACGAAGATGTCTGCAAAAAGCAATTTTCAGAGAACATTCGCAAGTAAAAAAGTATACAAATAAAACTGTTATATGCAAAGTGATATAATATAAAGGGAATCAATCCTAATAATAATATTGCCCACAGGGGAGTTCATGTCGTTAGTCTGGGAGACAAAAGGAAATTGGAATGTTATTTAGTTCTGTGAAGGCAACCTTATCTGTTCTATTGTTTAAACTGACTGGCCTTTTTTTCCAGTACACTGGGGGCATGTGATGTCACATAATGCCGGTCTCCAGACACGCATGTCACATTGATGTCATGTAGCAGGAATGTCCGGTGTTCCTTTAAATCTCATCTCTATCCTGTCACTGGTATGACCAATCTTATCTCTATGCTGTCACTGGTATGACCAATCTTATCTCTATGCTGTCACTGGTATGACCAATCTTATCTCTATCCTGTCACAGGTACGACCAATCTTATCTCTATGCTGTCACAGGTACGACCAATCTTATCTCTATGCTGTCACAGGTACGACCAATCTGATCTCTATGCTGTCATTGCTAACACCCGTCACCTATTACCTGTCGCCCTCACCTGTCACTTATCACCTGTCCCCTTTCCCTTATTTACAATTTCTCAATAATTGTTTCTTTGTGGAACAAGGAATCTCAAATACAGGTTCGTGGTATCGTTGATTCAATGTAAAGGTTTCAAAATGTCACTGATGACCAGATATTTCTAATGAGCCCGATGGTAGTATAACTATTATGACTTGTAAGTTGTTGTTTCATTTGGCGCTCAAAGTCAAGTTCAAATTCTTGATGACTTATGGCAATTTTGAAAAAAGCCCGTTACCTAAAGACGTCTAATTGAGTCGAATTGAAGCTCAATCATTTCCGCTGCAATCTTTCCTTGATTTTAGCACAGCATAAAGATAAAGAAGAAATGGCAGGAATTAATCTACAGTTGTATTCTCAGGAAATTCCATATTCTCTTATTCTCATTCCTCCCCACGTCTCTATTCCAAAGCACTTCTTAAATCTCCAACTTCCCCTATTCCCCTACTTGACAAATTCTTTGACCCATGCTCTTTCTTTCCCTATTCTACTTCATGTTCCGTAGCCCTACTTGCCCCATTGTCTTACTTACCATGTTCACCTGTCACCTACTTGCCGAATTACCTTACTTTTCATTTTCACCTACTTCCCCCCATTGCCTTAATTTCCATTTTCACCTACTTGCCCCATTGCATTAATTGCCATTTTCACCTACTTGCCCCATTGCCTTAATGGCCATTTTCACCGACTTGCCCTATTGCCTTACTTGCCCCATTCCCACAATCCTCTTATTCCACAATCTCCGATGCCCTCTTTGCACTAATTCGTTTGACAATGATGTCAGAACGCCAATCACAAAGAGAAGACAATCAATCCTTGTTTACAGTCCTGGAGACTGACACGACCACGTGATCTCATGTCCACTCTTTGAACCTTTCCCATTAGTTCCCAGTACGGCCTCGTTCTAATTTCTGCTGAAGGCGTCAGAAGATTTCAGGGAGAAATTCGCCGACTTCTCGTCTATGTTACATCACTGATGACTGAATTTCAGCTGCTGTGACCTTCGTGACGAAAGTAGAGCGAGCTTTAACTAAAATATACTTCCAATTATAAGACGAGATATTCTGTGCACCATTATGAAATAACAACTTCCTTATTTTTTTATTTTAAAAAAAAAATATTTTTAAAAAATCGTAGATCCCTGAAGAAAGTTCAGGGAACGTTAATGATATTCTTTGTTTGATCTAAACTATTTCTAAACAAATAAAAACGATATCAGGATTCGCGTGGCGAATAGTAAGTCTGTGAGTTTAGCTTCCAAAGACGTAACATCTTGTTCAATCATTATTATAATTAAAATGTATTTCTATTTATTTGGATCCACGAAGACATCTTGTCTGTGTAAGGCTACGGATAAAAAAACGGAAGGTCAATTTTCCCCTGAGATCTCAAAGTTGAGAACTTGTAACGCTTAGTGCAGAGTTCGTACTTACGGTCGCCACTTAGCATTCATCAAAACAACTTGTCCTTCAGAGCTGATTGTGGGAAGTTGAATGTTGAAACATAAAAAAGACATTCAGACTGCCATTAGCTCCGTTTTATAGTTCCAATTGATAAGAGTCGAAAGACAGGGATTGTGTTTAGGCCAAAGAAGTAAGTAATAGACAAAAAGGAGAGGGAAAACCCGGAAAAGGGATTTTTTTCTTGGTTGAATAACCGTTAAAAGCAACACTGCAGAGCATTGTCTCTCTTTATCGCTCTGTAGATGTAGACATTATGTCCCATAGGTCGTCAAGTGGATAAAGGTTTTCTTTTCGAAAAAGTGTCACGATTTAACATTTTGATGAGGTCGTTCATGAACGCTAATTGAACATTTTTATTGATGCATAGAAATTGGATGTCGAAGAGAACATTTTCAACATGTTTATCACTTTGACGTCTGAGCGGTTTCACGCGAAACATAATTGATGTAAGCCCGCACAGTGATGTAATCTCACATATGGATGTAAGCCCACACAGTGATGTAATCCCGCACAGTGATATAAGCCCACACATTGATGTAAGCTCACATATTGATGTAAGCCCACACTTGGATGTAAGCTCACACAGTGATGTAAGCCCACATAGTGCCGTAAGCCCACACAGTAATGTAAGCCCACATAGTGCCGAAAGCCCACACAGTAATGTAAGCCCACATAGTGCCGTAAGCCCACACAGTAATGTAAGCCCACATAGTGCCGTAAGCCCACACAGTAATGTAAGCCCTTACAGTGCCGTAAGCCCACATAATGATTAACGCGCTTTACATTGTGATAATAACATACATACACTAATTAAATACACATTCGTATCATAATAACCACATAAACGACAATACGCTATACATCAGCTACGTTAATCATTAAAAGAAATATTGTTTCATTATTTTTCAAAATAAATGTTGAAAAGATGCGTCTTAAGTGCAGTCTTGAAGGACTTTGTAGTTGAAATACTACGGATGTGTAATGGTAGAGAATTCCATTGTTTGGCTGCAAAGGAAGAGAATGACCTTTCGCCAAATGTTTTAGTTCGTGTCTTAGGAACACACAGAATGCGGGTGTCTGCAGAAGAGCGTAGCGGACGACTTGGTGAGGAGACCGACAGAAGTTCAGTAAGATAGGAAAGGCATGAGTCAGAAAAGAAGTTGTGACAGAAAACGCCCAGTTTTTAATCAATCGGGGCTTGTATGGGTAGCCAATGAAGTGGGTAAAGTAGCATAGTAACATGGTCATGTATTCAGCTTAATTTTTAATTTTCTGTACTTTTTCAATGCATTATTGTGTCTTACACTTACTCATGTTTTATGCCTTATCCTACATTTAGTCAAGTCCTTATGTGAATACAAATTAAGATGGGCTAACATCATTTTATCTGCCAGAACTCTTTTTTTGGGTGTGTTTATTTTTGAATTCAAGTTAAAAAAAATAATACACATTTAAATACTTGATTATAAAACAGCGACACACAATTTCTAATCTAATTTTAGTCATGATTTCAAAGTGATAGAAGTTTTACTGACATTAAAATATCCTCCATCCTTGCTGTCAAACTTTTTTTCTTCTGGCAATAACTATGATTACTTTAGTTTTTACGGATATTCACCGAAATTGAAGCCGTTCAGTTGGACTTTCATCCAGATTGTCTGTCATGTGGCGGCTATTTGATCCAGCTCTACTCACTGGGGATACAGTTTTTGGTTTTATCGTTAAAAAAATAAGCTTCAAGTATTTTGTAAGTAAACAAACTAAGGAAATATTGTATGTCAACACTCAACTCCATCAAGATTTTTTTTACATCACGAACATGAGAACAAGTTTTAATTTTCATATCACTGTGCGCTTTTTACTAGCATCTTTTTTTCTTCTTCTTTTTTTTTTTTTTTTAAAGATAGAAATTTGAGCTCCTACATAAATAAATTTCTCTAACATTTTAAATTAGTTGCAGGATTTTCGACAATACAACATAATAAAAATGTCAATAAAAAATGTAGAGTTGATGAACAAAAGCAACAACAACGGTAAAACATTTTTTTTAAACCTACAAAAAACTTGCGTCTATCACAAAGCGTCAGGAGGACATCCGTAAACGAGAACGTGACAACCGAACGTCAGTCTATCACTGAAAGACCAGGTGATGGCTGAACGTGACAGGTGACCATCGTTGAGTGGACCAGGTGATAGCTGAACGTGACAGGTGACCATCACTGAGTGGACCAGGTGATAGCTGAACGTGACAGGTGACCATCGCTGAGT